>JBBPBX010071639.1:0-16416 GCA_038048925.1 Garcialebias charrua | reverse complement strand
TATACATATATATACATATATATACATATATACATATATATATACATATATACATATATATATATACATACATTCCATCCATCCATTTTCTTCCGCTTATCCGGGGTCGGGTCGCGGGGGTAGCAGCCTAAGTAGGGAGGCCCAGACTTCCCTCTCCCCAGCCACTTGGAGCAGCTCCTCTGGGGGAATCCCAAGGCGTTCCCAGGCCAGCCGAGAAACATAGTCCCTCCAGCGTATCCTGGGTCTTCCTCTGGGTCTCCTCCCGGTGGGACATGCCCGGAACACCTCACCAGGGAGGCGTCCAGGAGGCATCCTAACCAGATGCCCGAGCCACCTCAACTGGCTCCTCTCGATGTGGAGAAGCAGCGGCTCTACTCCGAGTCCCTCCCGGATGACTGAGCTTCTCACCCTATCTCTAAGGGAGAGTCCAGCCACCCTGCGGAGAAAACTCATTTCAGCCGCTTGTATCCGAGATCTTGTTCTTTCGGTCATAACCCAAAGCTCATGACCATAGATGAGGGTGGGAACGTAGATCGATCGGTAAATTGAGAGCTTTGCCTTTTGACTCAGCTCTCTCTTCACCACGACAGACCGGTACAGCGCCCGCTTCACTGCGGACGCTGCACCTATCCGCCTATCGATCTCACGCTCCAGTTTTCCCTCATTCGTGAACAAGATCCCGAGATACTTAAACTCCTCCACTTGGGTAAGGACCTCCTCCCCGACCCGGAGAGGGCACGCTACCCTTTTCCGGCTCAAGACCATGGCCTCGGATTTGGAGGAACTGATCCTCATCCCGGCCGCATCACATTCAGCTGCAAACCGCTCCAGCGAAAGCTGTAGATCACGAGCTGATGAAGCCAATAGGACCACATCATCTGCAAAAAACAGAGAAGCGATTCTAAGGCCACCAAAACGGATCCTCTCAACACCTTGGCTGCGCCTAGAAATTCTGTCCATAAAAGTTATAAACAGAATCGGTGACAAAGGGCAACCTTGGCGGAGTCCAACTCTCACCGGAAACGAGCCTGACTTACTGCCGGCAATGCGGACCAAGCTCTGACACCGGTCGTACAGGGACCTAACAGCCCATATCAATGGGCCTGGTACCCCATACTCCCGGAGTACCCGCCACAGAACCCCCCGAGGGACGCGGTCGAATGCCTTTTCCAAGTCTACAAAGCACATGTAAACTGGTTGGGCAAACTCCCACGCACCCTCCAGGACCCTGTTGAGGGTGTAGAGCTGGTCTAGTGTTCCACGACCAGGACGAAAACCACACTGCTCCTCCTGAATCCGAGGTTCGACTATCCGACGGACCCTCCTCTCCAGAACCCCTGAATAGACCTTACCAGGGAGGCTTAAGAGTGTGATCCCTCTATAGTTGGAACACACCCTACGGTCCCCCTTTTTGAATAGGGGAACCACCACCCCAGTCTGCCAATCCAAGGGAACTGCCCCCGATGTCCACGCGATATTGCAGAGTCGCGTAAGCCAACACAACCCCACAACATCCAGAGCCCTAAGGAACTCAGGACGAATCTCATCCACCCCCGGAGCCTTGCCACCGCGGAGCTTTTTAACCACCTCGGCGACCTCAGCACCAGAGATTGGAGAGCCCGACCCAAAGTCCCCAGGCTCCGCTTCCTCAGTGGAAGACGTGCCAGTAGGATTGAGGAGGTCTTCGAAGTATTCCGCCCACCGACTCACAACATCCCGAGTTGAGGTCAACAGCACGCCATCCCCACCATAAATGGTGTTGGTCGCGTACCGCTTTCCCCCCTGAGACGCCGGATGGTGGACCAGAATCGCCTCGAAGCCGTACGGAAGTCATTCTCCATGGCCTCTCCGAACTCCTCCCACGCCCGAGTTTTTGCCTCAGCAACCACCCGAGCCGCATGCCGCTTGGACTGCCGGTACCTATCTGCTGCTTCCGGGGTCCCACAGGCCAAAAAGGCCCAATAGGACTCCTTCTTCAGCTTGACAGCATCCCTCACCGCTGGCGTCCACCACCGGGTTCGAGGATTGCCACCACGACAGGCACCAACAACCTTGCGGCCACAACTCTGATAAGCTACCTCGACAATAGAGGCGCGGAACATGGCCCACTCGGGCTCAATGTCCCCCGCCTCCCTCGGAACGTGTTCAAAGCTCTCCCGGAGGTGGGAGTTAAAGCTCCGTCTTACGGGAGACTCTGCCAGACGTTCCCAGCAGACCCTCACAATACGTTTGGGTCTGCCAGGTCTGACCGGCATCCTCCCCCACCATCGGAGCCAACTCACCACCAGGTAGTGGTCAGTTGACAGCTCCGCCCCTCTCTTCACCCGAGTGTCCAGGACATGCGGCCGCAGATCAGATGAGACGACAACAAAGTCGATCATCGAACTGCGACCTAGGGTGTCCTGGTGCCAAGAGCACATATGGACACCCTTATGCCTGAACATGGTGTTCGTTATGGACAATCCATGACGAGCACAGAAGTCCAACAACAGAACACCGCTCGGGTTCAGATCAGGGGGGCCGTTCCTCCCAACCACACCCCTCCAGGTCTCACTGTCATTGCCCACGTGAGCGTTGAAGTCCCCCAGCAGAACAAGGGAGTCCCCAGGAGGCGCACCCTCCAATACCCCCTCCAAGGACTCCAAAAAGGGTGGGTAATCTGCGCTGCCGTTTGGCGCATAGGCACAAACAACAGTCAGAGCCCGTCCCCCCACACGTAGGCGAAGGGAGGCTACCCTCTCGTTCACCGGGGTGAACCCCAACGTACAGGCACCAAGATGGGGGGCAACAAGTATGCCCACTCCTGCTCGGCGCCTCTCACCAGGGGCAACTCCAGAGTGGAAGAGTGTCCAACCCCTCTCAAGGAAACTGGTTCCAGAGCCAGAGCCATGCGTTGAGGTGAGTCCGACTATTTCTAGCCGGAACCTCTCAACCTCACACACTAGCTCAGGCTCCTTCCCCACCAGAGAGGTGACATTCCATGTCCCAATGGCCAGCTTCTGTAGCCGAGGATCAGACCGCCAGGGTCCCCGCCCTCGGCCACCACCCATTCCACAATGCACCCGACCCCTTTGGCCCCTCTCACAGGTGGTGAGCCCATGGGAAGGGGGACCCACGTCTCCTCTTCGGGCTGTGCCCGGCCGAGCTCCATGGGTAAAAGCCCGGCCACCAGGCGCTCGCCAACGTGCCCCTCCTCCGGGCCTGGCTCCAGAGTGGGGCCCCGGTGACCCGCGTCCGGGCGAGGGAACATTGTTTCCATTAATTGAACTCATCATAAGGGGTCTTTGGGCTGCGCTTTGTCTGGTCCCTCACCTAGGACCTGTCTGCCTTGGGTGACCCTACTAGGGGCATGAAGCCCCTGACAGCATACCCCCTAAGATCATTGGGACACTCAAACCCCTCCATCACAGTAAGGTGGCAGCCCAGGGAAGGATAATAATAATCCATGTTTTAAAAAAAAGTCAGAATGATTTGTTAATTTCATAACATAAACCCATGTTTCTTCCCACAATGAAACCGTAAACATTCAAATGTTTAAACTGAGAATTAACATTTTTAAGAAAAAAATTATGTTTTTAAGAAAAAAATTATGTAATTTTAAATTGTATGGAAGACAGCACGGTGGCTCAGTTGGTAGAGCTGTTGCCACCAAGTGAGCAGAACACCGGTTCAAATCCCGATGGGCTGGAGACCTGTCCAGGGTGTCCCCCGCCCGCCTCTCACATAGTGACTGCTGGATATATGCACCAGTGACACCAGTGACTCCCCGTGACCCGAAAAGGAAGTAGTGGGTAAAGATCAGGGTCGGCCAGCCAATAGGGGGAGCTAGGGCGCCGCCCCACTGGAACTTCTGGAGCTATTCACCATTTTACATTGAAGATTTTAATAAAAATGAAATAATAAAATAAAAATATTTCAAAATATATGCATTTATGTTTTTAGTTGTGTAGGATAAATATTTTATGAGTAATGATGAGATATATTGTTTGTTCAAAAAACGTTTTCTGATTGGTGACATATTTCCTGTCCTGGGGGCGCATGAATCTTATCCATAGACTCTCGTTATAAATGGCGCATGTGCAGTTATTCCACGACGTTACAAAACAATGGGAAGATGCTGGGCGCAGATTTCTGCGCCTTGGACACGTCCAACATGAGCTGTACCTACTGATCATGTGCTTCCGGTCTTTTGTTTTGTTTTAGTCTGGGAAATGAGCCGTGCAGTGACTCAAGCACCCTGGCTGCAGGTAGGTTTTAAATCATTGAAAGCCCTTTATCTAATGCCTATTTGCCATTTCTGACTGATATGCCTCTCAAATTTTAGAAGTCTCTGTTTGTGAAAAAGCCTTCAGCTGACTGTTTATTCTAAAAGTGGCAACTGGTGAGTTTGTTTCTGGAGCTAGCATGCTAATTCTATCATTTATCTAATGCTTATATTATTATATTGCCATTCCTGACTGATATGGCTACATTTATTTCAATTTGCTTATAAAAAATGATCAAACATTAATAATTTTGTATACTAAATGTCATTGGTAGTGTTTTACTATTTCCTAACACTGTATTCATCTGGAGAATGAAAACAAAGCCTCTTGCAAGTAACTAACTCCTATTAACATTGAAACATTTAAGGTACATTTATATGGTGAAATGCTATATATGCTAAGGTGCATTAGGACCTTTAAAATTAGGAATATTTAAGAGAACCGGTACTCAAAAAAAAGAGCTTGATTCTATTTATATTATGAACTTGTATTACTATAATTTATATATAATTTATTTATTTATATATATTTTTGTTTGATCTTTGTTGTTTTAGTGAGTCAAATTGGTTCTTCTCATCCTGAGCATTTAATTGTTCTGTTGACCTTGTGTTAATCTGCATTTGATAAATAAACACTATTTGAACTTGAATTTTTTATTATTTTATTATTTCATTTTTGAGAAATAGCCCCCCTGGTGGACATTTCACGGGCCGCCACTGGTAAAGATAATGAGATAGATGGATGGATGGATGGACGGACGGACGGACGGACTTTATGGCACCAACATATGTTGGTACAGAGGCAACAAAGGAGTGTTAGAACAGCTGGAGGAGACTTCTGTAACTAAAGAACAAAAAGAACTGGACGTTAAAATTAAGCTTTTGTTGTGGCTAATTCTCTGAGAAGTAAAGATGGGCAGAGGTTCACCAGTCTGTGGAAAACTACCAAAAAACTGCAGATCAATTTCAGAATCGTGTTCCCCAACTGAAAAAGGGAACACTGAATATCCCAGCATTTTTAACACCGTCATGAAAACATTTCAAGGATGGATGAAAGCTAACATGGAACCCACAATGTTTGGTTCCTCGATAAAAACACGTCTGACTCTGTTGTGTACATGACACTTCCAAAAATCGGTGTCTGAGTCACAAAGCTCCATCATGCAAAAACAAACCTGCAGAACACCATCCAGACACGCTGCCATCTTCTGTGAGCCCATGGCCCAGTGGACTGAGGCGAAGTGGTCACCCCAACCAAACACTGAAGGTCTCGGTGGAAACCACAGATGACACCTCCTCCATACTAGGAGGAAAGAGGCCATCCAGCCTGTTATACAATTCAAAAGCCTGTCTCTCTGATGGTATGGGGGTGCATTAGTGCCTCTGAAAGGCAGCTTACACATGTGGAAAGGCTCCATTATTGCAGAAAAGCTAAGAAAATGATTGAGCTCATTACAAGAGCAGAGTCAGAGTGAGCTCTGGTTATTGTCCACAGCAAAAAGTGACGGAGGTGAGAAGAGCAGGTCAAGAACTGAAAGGAAACAGAAAAACATGGAGCAGTGACCTGCATCACTTCCCCAAAGGATGTCCACTGTTTCATGGTTAACACAGCGTCTCTCCTGGCTGTAGAAAAATTTAAAACATTCTTTTCTTCTTTCAGCTGCTCCTTCTTCAGAGGTCCCACAGAGAACTGACTCACATGAAGACTTGGTTGTTTTACACCAGATGTTCTTCCTGACACAACCACACACCACTGAGCTACCACAGCCCTCTGTGTGGAGCAGAGAGCTGATATCTAGGGTACCCAGGGGAGCAGATGGTGGGGGTTAAAGGCCTTGCTCAAGGACCCAGAGTGGGGCAGATGAGGGTGGAGACAGGTGTGGGAGCTTCACCTTCTCCACCCACATTTTGATGTTGTCAGTACTGGGAGTTGAACTGGTGATCACAGGCCCACCTTCTCTAACCTCTGCACCACCACTCCCCAGAAAATGATCAGATGTACACTTCAAATCACTGAGTGACATTTCCACAAACTCTGAGCCAGAATCAGGCAGGAGGTCAGAGACAAAACGTTACTTCATGCACACGCATGATAAAGCACATGTCTCCACACACCTGCAGCTCTTTAAAGAATGTCACTCACATGTTTTAAACATGATCTGAACTGTGACAAGACAAATCTGGTGAACATTCAAAAAACTGGAAACTTCTTGCAAATCCATCATCAAGCTGTTTCGTCATCCAACAGATCTATTCAAGCACAAAGCCTCCATTCATTTTTTATTTATTTTTGCAATGTTTTGCATGTTAGGGGCCAAGATGGTGTAGTGGCTAGGGAATCAGACTTGGGATCCGAAGGACCCAGGTTCGAACCCCGGCCACGGCACACCTTGGGGTGTCTATAGCCGTTTTCGCATTGGCCAGCCCTCAATGACCCGGGGCTCCCCTGGGTGGCTCTGGGCCACCCGCGTTCATTACGCATTTGCCGCAGAGCCGCCTTGAAGTGGGTGGGCAGTTCTCTGGAAGTGGGTGGGGTGCTCTCTTCACGTGGGTGGAGTGTTCGTGTTTTAAGAGAGGAGACTCCGCTAAAAAAAAATTGTTAGCTGGATATATATATATTAGTGTTTCTGAGTTAAATTTTTGTTAATAACTGATCACAAATCAGCTTATGTTACAACGTAAATAACAACGAAGCGCGGACCCATTTCCGCCTTTCAGCGCGACCTGAATGTCATTAAAATATAACAAATATTGTCTAACTGTTGCGCGCAGCCAGGGTTTTAAAATATGACTAATAATCTCTAACTCCTTTGCGTATCTAGAATGTCAAGAGCGGTGATTCCTTCATAAGCAACGTGAACTCCTAAAAAAAACAATCCGCCGCTGTGGCTTACGGGGTTAATGCTGTTGTGTCTTAACCAGACGAAGCGGGTTCGCGTCCCACCTGGGACAATGTTTTTTTTTTACGTTTGTCTTTTATTGGAGTAAATAAAAAGGAGTTTGTTTGGTAAAATGCTTAACAAAACTCCTTTTTATTTACTCCAATAAAAGACAAACGTAAAAAAAAAACATTGTCCCAGGTGGGACGCGAACCCGCTTCGTCTGGTTAAGACACAACAGCATTAACGCCGTAAGCCACAGCGGCGGATTGTTTTTTTAGGAGTTCACGTTGCTTATGAAGGAATCACCACTCTTGACATTCTAGATACGCAAAGGAGTTAGAGATTATTAGTCATATTTTAAAACCCTGGCTGCGCGCAACAGTTAGACAACATTAGTTATATTTTAATGACATTCAAGCCGCGCTGAAAGGCGGAAATGGGTCCGCGCTTCGTTGTTATTTACGTTGTAACATAAGCTGATTTGTGATCAGTTATTAACAAAAATTTAACTCAGAAATACTAATTCAGCTAACAATTGTTTTAGGGGTTTCTGTAGTTAAATTTGAATGACCCTCGCGCTGAGGTTGTTTGAATGAGTCCCGCCCCTGCTGCAAACAACGAATCAACTGAGAGCAGTACATGACGTGAACTGGGTCCGTACGGGGCCGGGCCCGATAGAACCACGGTGGAGATGGTTCCAGAACAAGGGTGGATCCCGGGCGGAAAAGGTAAATGCGAAGACGCCGAACCCGGGTTAGAAGCTGGGAGAGCCGGGGAGGGCTGGCCAATGCGTAAACGGCTATAGTGCACATCTATTTTCCCCAGCTCCCCAGGCGCTGACTACGGCTGCCCACTGCACCACCTGGTGGTGGTTGGGTTAAATGCAGAGGCCAATTTCGTCTGTCAAGTATGGGAAACATACACAGATGACAAAAATGTGATATTTATTTTATTTTTATTTATTTTATTTTCTGAATGTTTGGAAGAACATTGTATAGAAAGTTGCTGGTTCAACTCCCCGTACTGACAAAAATCAAAATGTGGGTTGCAAAGGTAAAGCATCCACATCTGCCTCCACCCTCATTTGCTCCACTCTGGGCCCTTGAGCAAGGCCCCTAACCCCCCAACATCTGCTCCCCCGGGCGCCCTGATGCAGCTCTCTGCTCCACACAGAGGCTGTGGTAGCTCAGTGGTCTGTGGAAGAACATCTGGTGTAAAACAATCATCCAGTCTTTGTGCGACTTAGTTCTCTGTGGAGACCCCTGAAGAAGGAAACAGCTGAAAGAAGGTAAAAATAAAATAAATAAAATAAGCTAATTTTAGCTAATGCTCTGTCTTTTTCATTTTAGCTGGTGCTCTGTTCCTTTTAGATTTAGCTGGTGTTCTGCTCGTTGTAGCTGGTGTTTTGCCTCCTTTGTCTAAACTCCTTTTAGCCTGAGCAGTTCAGTTTCTGCATGCACACTGCACTGCTGCACTTCATGCAATCTGTCCATTTACTTTCAGTTTTCTGTTCATTGATTTATTTATCATTGGGAACTGTTGGAGCATCACCAAAGCGGAGATAACACTTTGTTTCCCTGAGACTGATGAAGTCTGTCGGATGAAAGATGAAACTTGACCAGATGACATGACTGAACCTTTTTTTGTTTGTTTCCTGTCTGACATTTGTCCGTTTTATCAAACGGAGGACGCTGAAAGCAACAAGAGACGTTGCTTCTCAGAGAGCAATATCTCATGCTTCAGTGTAGAACAAGACCTGCTCTGAAAAAAACTAAATTATATGAAAGATTTAAAACTTCTCCCCTCTATCTGAAAGTTACATGTATTCAAATGAAGCGTGCGCTTGTCGGGAGCGAGTGCACGGCTCAGGAGGTTCCTGCTGTGAGGAGCACTGCTCGTCTGGATCTGCACATATTCAAATACACAACTTATCACGGAGGCACAAGATTAAAGGAAGGCCATCACAACGTGCACTTTTAACCACACAGCTTTTACATGAAGCTCAGAGCAGAATGAAGAAATCTTCAAAAGACTTGATTTTACACGTTCTTCCACTTTATTCCAAACCCTTTGAGAAAATGAAGAGAATGTTCAAAATCCTTCATAGAGAATAATTTATTGGAAGAAAGCGCAGAGGAAAAGTAGATTGACCAAGTTGTAGTCCAGTGTGAAGTTACTGGTCCTCGTGAACACATTCAAGGGATCCATCAACCGTCAAGATGTTCTCAATAACATCAAGTCAAACATCTGGCCTTCTATGAAACAACACTGCTGGCTGCCTTTAATACAAAACTTTTACACAAAGACTGTTTTATGACGAACAGGGACAGAGTTGAAGATGTTCTGGTTAAAACTTGTGAATGACATTACCATCATTTCCAGACTGTGATTTATATAATTTATAAAATTTATATACCGTAATCATTTCCAGCAGCTGATACTTTTTCCACAGGCTCTGAACCCGCAGCTTGTACAATGCTGCAGCTAACTTATAGACTTTAGTCTTTGCGACGATCTAACGAGCTTCATGTCATCAAATCATCATCACACCCGGGCACTCACATAGCTGCCCAATACACATCTCTCCTGGGGGGTGGGCCCTTGTGACTCAGTGACACTACCTGTATAAAAGTTGTTAATAATAATAATAATAATAATAATAATAATAATCTGACCAATGAAATCACTGAACAGGTCACAGTGGATCAATGAAACAGGGAGGGGAGGAGAGGAGAGAAGAGAAGGGGGGAGAGCCCCACCCTCTCTGTGAGGGGTGGGGGGGAACTCATGTTCTGCTGACAGTGGAGCAGGAGGAAGATAATAATAATAATAATAATCATTTTATTTAATAGCGCCTTTCAAGACACCCAAGGACACTTAAACACAGTTCAAACATCAGCAGTAACAAATTGAAATATAAAATACATAAAGATTATAAAATACAAAATAATAAAAAATACATTTAGTAAAGTTAATGATAAGCTAGTCTTGAACAGAGAAAGGGAGGTGGTGTTTCGAAGGTCTGGTGGTAGAGCGTTCCAGAGGTGAGGGGCAGAGCAGGTGAAGGCCCTGCTCCCCATGGTGGAGAGGCTGGGCAGAGGGTACATGGAGATGTAGCAAAGAGGAGGATCTGAGAGAGCGTGATGGGATGGAGATTTGTAGGAGGTCAGATAGATAAGGAGGGGCAAGGTTGTGGATAGCTTTGAACGTGAGGAGTAGAATTTTGAAGATGATGCGTGATTTAACCGGGAGCCAGTGGAGCTGCTGCAGGACAGGAGTGATGTGGTTATAGTAGGAGGTTTGAGTGATGACACGGGCAGCTGAGTTCTGGACCATCTGTAACTTGTGGAGAGATTTGTTGGGGAGGCCATAGAGAAGGGAGTTGCAGTAATCGATACGGGAAGTCACAAGACTGTGCACCAGGATGGCTGTGGAGCGGGGTGTGAGAGAAGGACGGAGACGGTTAATATTACGGAGGTGGAAATAGGCAGACCGAGTAATATTGTTGATGTGTGAAGTGAAGGAGAGAGTGGTGTCGAGGATGACACCGAGGCTCTTGACCTGAGGGGAGGGGGATAGCAGAGAGTTGTTAAGGGGGACGAGAAGATGTTCTGATTTTGAAATAGAGTTTTTGGTACCAACAAGAATGATTTCTGTTTTGTTGCTGTTTAGTTGAAGGAAATTGTTAGAAAACCAGTGATTTAGCTCATTGAGACAGTCGGTGAGGATGGAGGGTGGGTGGAGTTTGGTTTTGTTGACAAGTAGAGCTGTGTATCATCAGCATAACAGTGGAAATGGACGCCATATTTGCGGAAGATGTGACCTAGAGGAAGGAGGTAAATGATGAAGAGGAGGGGTCTGAGGACAGAGCCTTGGGGGACACCTGTGGAGATGGGAAGACTGGGAACGGAAGGATTTAAGATGAAGGAATTGAGTGCGGTCAGAGAGATCAGAGTCAGAGAGAGTCAGAGAGTCTTTATTGTCATTTGCACCGCATGTGGTACATGTGATGAAAACGAGATTATGTACACGGGGTCCCAGTTACATCCAACAACAAATGCAAGAGAAAAACAGTAATAACATCTAGAATTAACTAAGAAAAACATCAACTAGTAATACACTAAGCCTAATATAGTGGGAATAAACAGCAGCACGAACATGAGTTTGTATGAGCAGATGGTCACAGATGAACACAGATGAACACAGCAACAAGAAAACAGATCAGCATCAGCATGATGTGATATTTTGCAGTGTTTATTTTTTATTTTATTTTTATTTATTCATGAGTCTAACAGCCTCAGGGTAGAAGCTGTTCCTCAGTCTAGTGGTTCTACACTTGATGCTCCTCAACCTCCGTCCTGAGGGGAGTGGGGCAAAGAGTGAGTGTGCTGGATGAGTGAGGTCTTTCATGATGCAGGTGGCTCTTTTCCTGCATCTGGAGGTGTAAATGTCTGTGATTGTGGGGAGACTGACTCCAACAGACTTCTGTGCAGCCTTCACCACTCTCTGCAGAGCTTTCCTCTCTTCAACTGTGCAGCCTCCATGCCACACGTTGATGCTGGAGCACAGGACACTCTCCACTGCACACCTGTAGAACGAGGTGAGAACTGGGCTGCTCAGACCAGCACGTCTCAGCCGTCTGAGGAAGTAGAGTCTCTGATGACCTTTCTTGATCAGGCTGGTGGTGTTGTTGCTCCAGCTGAGGTTATCATTCATGTGTACACCCAAGTATTTGTAGCTGGAGACCACTTCCACTGCAGACCCACCTATTTTCAGTGGGGCGTGGGTGTGTTTGTTCCTTCTGAAGTCCACAATCATCTCCTTTGTCTTCTTCACATTCATGTGAAGATTATTCTCTTTGCACCAGCTCTCCAGGTGTTCCACCTCCTGTCTGTAGCTGGACTCATCATTGTTTGTGATGCATCCCACCACCGCTGTATCATCTGCAAACTTAACAATATGACAGCCTGGAAGTGTGGCTGTACAATCATATGTGAGCAGAGTGAACAGAAGGGGGCTCAGCACACATCCCTGAGGAGAGCCAGTGCTGAGGGTTATGGTGGAGGAGGAGAAGTTGTGGATCTTCACGGACTGTGGTCTGTCTGTTAAGAAGTCTAGTACCCAGTTAGATAGGAGGTGAACCAGTCTAACGGGGTACCTGAGATGCCAATGGAGGTTAGTCTGTTGAGGAGGATAGAATGACAGATGGTGTCGAAGGCAGAACTTAGATCAAGAAGAATGAGGATGGACAGAAGACCAGAGAGCAAGAAGAAGGTCATTAGTAATTTTTATTAGAGCTGTTTCGGTGCTATGGTGGGGACGAAAACCAGATTGAAGATGAAGATGGTGATCAATGACTTCCTGGAAGGCTACCGTATTTTTTTAAAAATATAAACCAACCGTGTTACCAGCATTGTTCAGAAGAAATAAAAACTTATTTACTGTACGTATTTATATGTATTTAGTTAAAAGTTGTTTTTTTTTTATCACGATAATGATATATATCACGCAGGGCCGGATTTAGGAGGATGGGGGGCCCTGGGCTTGAGTCATCTTGGGGGGCCCATATATATATATATATATGTATATATATATATATATATATATATATATATATATATATATATGTTTGTTTGTTTTGCTTTGGTTCAGATGATGAGCAGAAAATGACTGAATAGTAAGTTTTCACAACTTACAACTTTAATATGCCAGTTGTCACAAACTACAAACAACCCTGAACTGGTTAAATACAAAACCACATGTTAGGGTTTGAAACTAGAATATGATGCTTCCATCACAAAATAAAATCACTGAATAGCTATTGTTGCCTGGACTTCAACACAAACTTCCCTGCAACACGCTTGCAGCAACTTCATTTTTTCTCTTCCCTTGTTTCTTCACCTGGTTTGGGGGGCCCCAGCTCCATTTCTTCTACAGCCGCCCCTGCTTTCTCCTACACCAGCTCCTTTGCCTCCGTTCCTGCACTTTTTATTTCTCCATTCACCTCCACCTCCACTTTCACTTCCTTATCACCAGCGGTGGGTGGGGGACCGGCTGCGCGCACCCCCCCTCCCCCGCCGGCAGCGGGAGGGGACCGGCCGCGCTGAAGCGAATAAAAGATAAAATCATCCAGTTTTACATAAAACCTAACAAGAACAGTTTTCTCCTTTGTGAGACAACGTGTTTGAGACTATCCGTTCACAAAAAAAACTTAGGGGGCGGGTCCGGGGGCTCTGGGGGCCCCTAAAATTTCGGGGCCCCGGGCTCAAGCCCCTGAAAGGCCCTGCATAAATCCGGCCCTGATATCACGATATATACAACACGAAGTGTATGTGTGTGTGTACAGGAAAATTTGGACCAAAGTTTTTTTTATTTTTTATTATTATTATTTTACTACAGATACAGTTACAATTATAAGAATGTGAACAAAAAGAACAAGGAAATTTGGACCAAAGTAGAAACTCCTTTTCTACTTTGGTCCAAATTTTTCCTGCAGGTGGCGGTAAAACAACGGCTGCTAATAAAACCCACGAAGAAGAAATCCGCTCTGGAAGCTGGAGTAAAAGAAACAAAGAAAACGTTGCGTTTGATTCCGGTTCTGTTGTGTCTCTGGTCTGTTTTGTATTTAACTGGACCCGAGTTCGGACTCGGTTGGACTCTGGGTTCGTGTCCTCTGGACCCATTTTGTCTCCGAGTTTCAGCGGAGCGAAATAATGGAAGCTAACAAGGTGAGCTTCCCCCTCTTTTTGGTAAAAGTTCTTCCTTGGGCTGCCTGTGCAGCTGTTTCTCCTTGTTGTGACACCGGCTTCATGCGGCTGCGTCTCTGTTGCTCTCGAGTTTAACAACGTAAAGCATGTGTCGCAAACCCGCGCGTGCGTCAAACATAAAGCAGCGCCGTCATCTCGCAAAACCCCAATATGAAGCTTCTTTGCGACAGTTATTTTTTATTCTTATTTATCACGATAGAGACGATAGAAGGAAAGTAGCACGATAGACACGTTTCTATCGTCCCCACGATATATATCGTCATATCGCACAGCACTAAGTATCGGTATCGATATAGCAAATACTAGCCTGCATTTTACCTGGTATCTTGTCGGATCAGAAATCCTGGTATGAACAACATGAACCACCACTGGGGCCGCCCCGCCTCCACCCAGGGCTGGCGGCAGCTCTCAGTTTTATTTGATTTATTATTATTATTTGATCGCACGAGTTGGAGCCTCACACCACCTGTCAATCAATCCAGTAGGCGTGTCAGCAACTGACCAATCAACGACCTCGATTTGTCCTGAAGGTAAACGCCCCAGAGCTGCGGCCCAGCTTTCCTCCAACATGTTTTCACTCAACCTTTATTCCTCACGTTAGTCTTAATGTGTCACGAGGACTCTCTTACAACACAAACCTGTTTTCAACTAACACATCAATCAATCAATCAAGCAATTTATTCATTGCAAAATTTAAAAACACAAGAATACCGTTTACAAAAACACACAATATAAAATCAAAAATACATGAAATGAAAGGAGGCAGAAGAAGAAAAAAATCTTGTCGTATCTGCCCCTTCTTCAACAAAATTAATTCATACAATCAATTCAAACAGCAATCACAAAAAATAAGATTATAAATGATTTCTCACATAATACCATATATAGTAGTTTGTACAAGATCTGATTTATGAATATTTGTTCAAAATTTTTATTTTAATCATTTTCTTAAATATAGGTATTGATTTTGCAAAGGGGTCGGGTGCAATGTGAGATGGGTGGTGGCCAAGGGCGGGGACCCTGGCGGTCTGATCCTCGGCTACAGAAGCTGGCCATTGGGACATGGAATGTCACCTCTCTGGTGGGGAAGGAGCCTGAGCTAGTGTGTGAGGTTGAGAGTTTCCGACTAGAAATAGTCGGACTCACCTCAACGCATGGCTCTGGCTCTGGAACCAGTTTCCTTGAGAGGGGTTGGACACTCTTCCACTCTGGAGTTGCCCCTGGTGAGAGGCGCCGAGCAGGAGTGGGCATACTTGTTGCCCCCCATCTTGGTGCCTGTACGTTGGGGTTCACCCCGGTGAACGAGAGGGTAGCCTCCCTTCGCCTACGTGTGGGGGGACGGGCTCTGACTGTTGTTTGTGCCTATGCGCCAAACGGCAGCGCAGATTACCCACCCTTTTTGGAGTCCTTGGAGGGGGTATTGGAGGGTGCGCCTCCTGGGGACTCCCTTGTTCTGCTGGGGGACTTCAACGCTCACGTGGGCAATGACAGTGAGACCTGGAGGGGTGTGGTTGGGAGGAACGGCCCCCCTGATCTGAACCAGAGTGGTGTTCTGTTGTTGGACTTCTGTGCTCGTCATGGATTGTCCATAACGAACACCATGTTTAAGCATAAGGGTGTCCATATGTGCTCTTGGCACCAGGACACCCTAGGTCGCAGTTCGATGATCGACTTTGTTGTCGTCTCATCTGATCTGCGGCCGCATGTCTTGGACACTCGGGTGAAGAGAGGGGCGGAGCTGTCAACTGACCACTACCTGGTGGTGAGTTGGCTCCGATGGTGGGGGAGGATGCCGGTCAGACCTGGCAGACCCAAACGTATTGTGAGGGTCTGCTGGGAACGTCTGGCAGAGTCTCCCGTAAGACGGAGCTTTAACTCCCACCTCCGGGAGAGCTTTGAACACGTTCCGAGGGAGGCGGGGGACATGGAGTCCGAGTGGGCCGTGTTCCGCGCCTCTATTGTCGAGGCAGCTTATCGGAGCTGTGGCCGCAAGGTTGTTGGTGCCTGTCGTGGTGGCAACCCTCGAACCCGGTGGTGGACACCGGCAGTGAGGGATGCTGTCAGGCTGAAGAAGGAGTCCTATTGGGCCTTTTTGGCTTGTGGGACCCCGGAAGCAGCTGATAGGTACCGGCAGTCCAAGCGGCATGCGGCTCGGGTGGTTGCTGAGGCAAAAACTCGGGCGTGGGAGGAGTTCGGAGAGGCCATGGAGAATGACTTCCGTACGGCTTCGAGGCGATTCTGGTCCACCATCCGGCGTCTCAGGGGGGGAAAGAGGTACGCGACCAACACCATTTATGGTGGGGGTGGCGTGCTGCTGACCTCAACTCGGGATGTTGTGAGTCGGTGGGCGGAATACTTCGAAGACCTCCTCAATCCTACTGGCACGTCTTCCACTGAGGAAGCAGAGCCTGGGGACTTTGGGTCGGGTTCTCCGATCTCTGGTGCTGAGGTCGCCGAGGTGGTTAAAAAGCTCCGCGGTGGCAAGGCTCCGGGGGTGGATGAG
>JBBPBX010071638.1:0-18264 GCA_038048925.1 Garcialebias charrua | reverse complement strand
TGCCCTCTACAGGGAGCCCAACGCCCTCTACAGGGAAACGACCCCTCCCATCAATAAAACAGGGGGTATTGGTGGGTAGATCATCTTGTTCTCCTGTCTCACGATTTACTTTACCATCTATTATTGTGAATAATAACATGAAGTTACCTGTTACAGCTCTTGTGGACTCTGGAGCGGAACAAAATCTCATCAGCAGTGACTTGGTGGAACAACTATCCATTCCTACCCATACCCTTCGAGACCCTTTGACTGTCGCCGGTCTCACTGGACAGGTTTTCGCCAAGATTCACCTGAGGGTCCAGGAACTCCACCTCATCATCTCTGGAAATCACCATGAGCAAGGTGAATTCTTCGTTTTTGACTCTCCCACCACTCAATTAATTTTGGGTTTTCCTTGGTTGGAGAGGCATAATCCATTATTGGACTGGTCGGAGAAGAGGATAGACAAGTGGAGCTCGTACTGTCTCAAGAACTGTCTTCGCTCTGCTGTACCGAAGACCTCTGTAAATAACCCCCAGTCACAAGCTGTTGACCTAAGCAAAGTACCTCCTGTGTATCATGATTTAAGTGCTGTGTTCAATAAAGAGAAAGCTTTGTCCCTGCCTCCACATCGCCCATATGATTGTGCTATTAATCTTCTTCCTGGAGCTCCTCTGCCTACCAGTAGATTATACAACATATCAGGGCCTGAGAGAAAGACTATGTCAGATTATATTGGGGAGTCTCTGACGTCTGGTATCATTCGACCGTCCACCTCACCTGTGGGGGCGGGTTTCTTTTTTGTGTCTAAAAAGGATAAGACCTTGCGCCCATGCATTGACTATCGTGGGTTAAACCAGATTACCATCAAAAATAAATATCCGCTACCTCTCATTGATTCCATTCATGACCAGTTGCATTCGGCTGCCATATTTACGAAATTAGATTTGCGTAATGCTTACCATCTAGTAAGGGTTCGTGAGGGGGATGAGTGGAAGACCGCCTTCAAGACTCCACTCGGTCATTTTGAGTACTTAGTAATGCCTTTCGGCCTTACTAATGCTCCTGCGGTATTTCAGGCACTCGTTAACGACGTCCTTAGAGATTTCCTTAATGAGTTTGTTTTCGTTTATTTAGACGATATACTCATTTACTCCCACGACTTGAGCCAACACGAGACTCACGTACGTGCGGTACTACAGAGACTCCTTGAGAATCAGCTTTATGTAAAGGCAGAGAAGTGCGATTTTCATGTCACCACTGTGTCATTCCTGGGGTTTATTTTCGAGGGTGGTAGTTTTCGCACTGACCCTGAGAAGACCAGGGCTGTGGAAGAATGGCCCATTCCTGAGGATCGCAAACAGCTGCAACGATTCTTAGGCTTTGCAAACTTTTATAGAAGGTTCATTAAGAATTATAGCCGCATTGCTGCTCCTCTTACTCAACTCACCTCCACGTTAAGAACCTTCTCCTGGACTCCTGATGCTGAGACGGCTTTTAAGGAACTTAAGCGTCTTTTCTCCACCGCCCCCATCCTTCGTCACCCTGACCCGGAGAGACAATTCATCTTGGAGGTCGATGCGTCGGACACGGGTGTGGGAGCAGTCCTTTCTCAGCGTTCTCAGGAGGATAACAAGGTCCACCCTTGTGCGTTCTTCTCTCGACGTCTTAGCCCTTCGGAACAGAATTATGATGTGGGGAACAGAGAGTTGTTGGCTGTAAAATTGGCACTGGAAGAATGGAGGCACTGGTTGGAGGGTACCAAGACACCTTTTTTGATCTGGACAGATCATAAGAACCTTATTTACATCCAGAACGCCAAGAGGCTGAGTCCAAGACAGGCTCGTTGGTCTTTGTTTTTTGCAAGGTTTAACTTTTTTTTGACCTACAGACCTGGATCTAAGAACATCAAGCCCGATGCCCTGTCAAGACAGTTTTCCATTTCCGACCAGCACAAGACTGAAGACAACATACTGCCCCCCTCCGTTGTGGTTGGCGTACTTACCTGGTCCATTGAAAAAGACATTCAAGAGGCGCAAGGATCTGAACCCGACCCAGGTACCGGTCCTCCTGATAGAAGGTTTGTTCCCTCCACTATCAGATCCAAGGTACTAGATTGGATCCATTCGAATAAACTGTCATGTCACCCAGGCACTAACCGTATGCTTTCCCTTGTCAAGAGACACTTCTGGTGGCCCACTCTCAACCAAGACATTAAGGAGTTTGTGGCTGCTTGCCCTACCTGTGCTCGCAACAAGAGTGGGAACCAACCTCCAGCAGGTTTGTTACAGCCTTTGCCCACACCCAGTCGTCCATGGTCCCATGTAGCTCTGGATTTCATCACTGGACTGCCCCCTTCTGAAGGGAACACTGTCATTTTAACAGTTGTTGATAGGTTTTCCAAGACAGCTCATTTTGTACCCCTTGCCAAGCTTCCCTCTGCCTTGGAGACTGCTCACCTCCTGACCCAGCACGTCTTTCGGATTCATGGTATTCCCACAGATCTGGTTTCGGACCGAGGCCCTCAATTCACTTCTCAGGTCTGGCAGGCTTTCTGCAACACCCTGGGGGCCTCTTCTAGTCTGTCATCTGGTTATCATCCCCAATCTAATGGACAAACGGAACGATGTAACCAGGAGTTGGAGGCTGCCCTACGATGTGTCATTGAGGACAACCCGTCTTCTTGGAGCAAACTTCTGGTGTGGGTAGAGTATGCTCACAATACTCACACATCCTCCGCCACTGGAATGTCTCCCTTCGAAGCCTCTCTGGGTTATGCTCCCCCGCTTTTTCCTAGCCAGGAGTCCGAGATCTCTGTCCCTTCTGTTCAGCACCATTTCCGCCGTTGCCGTAGGGTTTGGCGTCAGGCTAAGGCGGCCCTGCTACGTACTGCTGACCAGAACAAGAGACACGCAGACCGCCATCGTTCTGTGGCTCCTGCTTACCACGTGGGTCAGAGGGTCTGGCTCTCTACCCGTGACATCAAGCTCAAGGACACTCCCAGAAAACTTGCCCCTCGTTTTATTGGTCCGTTTCCTGTGGTCAAGATTATTAACCCGTCTGCTGTTCGTCTGAAATTGCCTGCTTCCATGCGCATTCATCCCACCTTCCACGTTTCCCAGGTGAAGCCAGTCTCTGTGAGTCCTTTATGTCCTCCTGCTGTCCTCCCTCCTCCCCCCCGTCTCATTGACAATCACCCTGCCTTCACTGTCCGGTGTATCCTGGACGTTCGGCGCCGGGGTCGGGGTTTCCAGTATTTGGTTGACTGGGAGGGCTATGGTCCCGAGGAGAGGTCTTGGATTCCTCGGTCCTTCATTCTGGATCCCAGCCTCATCTCCTCTTTTTTCAGGTCCCATCCTGAGAAGCGCCTTAGGTCGCCAAGGGGCGATTCTTGAGGGGGGGGTACTGTGGGGTTTTTCCTGTTTTGCTGCCTACAGATTTCCTGAGGTTGAGGAGTCACAGCTGTCGGCCATCTCCACTAATCACCACCAGGACTACTTAAGACTGCTGGCTGGCTTCATTCAGTGCTGAAGCATACCTACTTTATGGTACTAGTGCTTCCAGCCTCTTGGTGTTAATCCTTGTAGTTCTTATTCTTACCCTTGTGATTTTTTCTTCGTGACACTACAGACCCTGGTCCATCTGTGCCAAACGTCTTGGACTCCTGGCTGCTCTGTGGACCTCCTGTGCTGAACTTGGAAGTTTGGATATCAAGATACCTCCAGTGAGATCTTCCACCTCCACGCTCCACCCGTGCTTCCCCCTCCCTGTGGATAACATTGCCATTATAAATAAATCATCGTTTGTTTTACCCCTGAATCTGTTTTCTTCCAGTCCGTTCATCTGGGTTGATATTGCTACCTTGACAAGTACTGGTAGATCGCAGCATGAAATTTAAAAAAATTGTCTGTTCAGTGCCCTGAGATTACTTCTTTTGTGAATTGACGCTATATAAATAAAATGAATTGAATCTTAGAACATCTTTACTCAGCAAACACAACAGTTTAGGTGAAAATACTATCATTTTAAAGCCACAGTACTATAGTTCATAATTTCTTATCTGGCAACCCGACTGACATGAAAACTACAGCATTTTTCATGTAAACAAGCTCATTTTTTGTTTTTTACCCCCAATAAACATTGAAAAATCACTAATGTTTCCACAGGTTGTTTTGTGTAAACGAGGCCTTATAGTAGGTCGATCACTTTGACTTGATCATTTCAAAAGTAGCTCACATGCTGAAAAAGTCTGAACACCCCTGCATCATGGTAACACCACTCTGAATGACAAAATCCCTCTGACCACAAAGTGTCCGTCCGTAATGCAAAACCCCAACAAAGTTGTCGGAAGTAAAGTAGGTGCAGGTCCTGCAGGTAAGGGGTGTTTACCTGTGGGACAAATTGTGATTGCTGATTGGTCAGTTGCTGATGAACCTACTGGATTGATTGACAGGTGGCGTTGAGGATCTGACGCGTGCAAAAAAAATATATATTTTACTGATCCGTTTGTGTCATCATTTATTCCATATTTATATAAAATATATTCAATATTTTGGTGAATCTAAGGTTTGAGAACTGAGTTTTCTTACAAAATCCTAATGATGGTTTCTTTATTTTTCCGGGGTGCCGAGTTAAAATGTAGGGGTGTTCGAGCATGAGCACCCCCAAAAAGAGGCTAAATCACCAGTGGATCTTTTGTGATTTGAAAAGATCTATTATTAACAACTAATTTATATTTCACAAGATTAGTTTTAGGTTTAGTTTAATAATTCATGTTTGCTGCCAATTAAAAAAGGGCAAATATTTCTAAATCTAACCAAAATACTCTGTTATCACGCTACTAATGTGGTCAAATTAAAAAGTTTTATGTATGTTTTTAATGTTTACTTTGACAATTTCTACATCATTAAATAATAGTTTTGGGGTTAAAATAACTCCAACCCATGTTTTATTTTTATTTTATTTTTTAAATAAAATTGAGTTAGAAAACAACAAATATTCCTCGTTTGTTTACGACTAAATTCAACTGTTAGTGGTTCAGAACTTCTCCGTACTGCTCATTTTTACAGGAGCCCCAACTTTTGCTTTAACGCTTGATTTAATGTAAAAAAACAAACAAAAAAAACATTACTACTGTCAACTCTCCTTACAGTTTTAGTTGCCATTTCTTTTCAGAATCGAGAAGACCTTTACCTTTCAAACTGATTCCATGGTTTTCTCTCTGACTCCGTTTACAGCTGGAGGTTATTTTACCAACACACACTGAGACCGTCCAGTGTACAATGACTCATAACTGTTGGCAGCAAAACAAGAGTCTGTTGATGTAGCTAATGTATTACATATTATGATGTGGTAAATTTTTGGTTGTGAATGATGAGTATTTCATGGTTATTGTGATTATAGATAAAAACACACATAGAAAAAAATATAATCAAAAACACTGAAAAACTGAAGAAAAAACAACAACAGTGTTGTGTTCTTAAAGCTCCCCTGACATGATCTTTCAACTTTCCAAAAAATGGCACAACATATATACAGTAAATATTAAGATTGACCTCTGACCGTTTTTGCTAAAATAATGTTAAATGAATGAAAATTCCTCCCAAAAACAGTTTAAAATTAGCGCCATTTTTTTAACACGATAAATAGGGATTTCGCCGTCGCAGGATGATGACGTCATAACAAGAGACGTGTCTACTGCGCAGCTTGAAAACAATGGAGGAGCTACAAACTCGATCCGTCCAATTTAGCCATTTAAAAGTTAATATTTTAGCGGATTGTCTGCAGAGAAGCCAAAGTTATTTCCAGTAAACAGCAGGTTATAATTTTTTTTCAGCTCCTGCTGGTTTTTGGAGACTTTTCACTTCAGGACGTGAGCAGCTCTGTGAGGACTTACAGCATAGTTTCCACAGCACTGAAATGGTAATATATTAGTTAATGGTTCTAATAATTATTCAACATTAATTTATAGTTTAAAAAATTAGTCCCTTTTAAAATATCTGTTAAATATATTATTCTTTTATTTTATTTTGTTTGTGTTTTCAGGTTTCCAGGTCTCCAGTCCATCACCTGAGGCTCTTCCTGAACCACTAGTACAACCCAGACTTTCACATCACAGCAGGTAAGATTGCATCAACGAAAAGAATAGTACTCAACAATATTCTTTGATGTAAATCTGTTGATTTTCTGTGGTTCTGATGAGGGAAGTGACAAAGTGGATGCAGCATTCAGCCCATAATGGACCCAGATGTCCCCTGCGTCCAGACCTACAACACCTGGACATCCATGAGCGTGGCGGAGCGAGGATTCACAGAAATGTCTTCACCTGAAGAGTGGACCGAGGTGGAGGAGAACAAACCTTGATATTGTTCAACAACAGATGGAGACATCTTCAGGATCTGTAGAACATCAGGACTGCTGCAGAAAGCTACGTTTGTGCATCAAGACATTAAAATATGCAGAAATACTACAACTGGCCAGAGCATTGAGATGAAAATGAATCAATGAATTTAATATTTTTTCTGACTGTTCAAATGAACATATTGTTTGAAAAAAAAAGGATAACAATGAACCAAGTGTTTCTGTAGTTATGTGTAAATAAAGTTACAGTAGTACACTATATTATCTGTTAGTGTTGAGTTATTCTTTGTGAGAATATTTGTGTATCTGTTTTAATTTCATTCGTGCATCTACAACTCACAGCTCATACTTTAGTAAAAACAAAATTGGTGAATGTTGAAAAAAACATTTTATTAAAATAAAACCATCCCATATTATCAAATAAATGAAAACCTCTGGGGAAACATTAATATGAACAGATTATCAAAAAAAATTGAGTTTAAAAAATGCAAGTGGTGTTTGACTTCATCAGCTCTGTAAAAATGACTCCAACACCTCCTCGTCCACCCTCCTGTCCAGGTGTTGTAGGTCTGGACGCAGGGGACATCGGTCTAGTTTCTCCTCATCCTGCTGCTTGTACTTCTTCAGACTCCACCACCTCCTCGCTCCTCCACGCTCATGGATGTCCAGGTGTTGTAGGTCTGGACGCAGGGGACATCTGGGTCCATTATGGGCTGAATGCTGCATCCACTTTGTCACTTCCCTCATCAGAACCACAGAAAATCAACAGATTTACATCAAAGAATATTGTTGAGTACTATTCTTTTCGTTGATGCAATCTTACCTGCTGTGATGTGAAAGTCTGGGTTGTACTAGTGGTTCAGGAAGAGCCTCAGGTGATGGACTGGAGACCTGGAAACCTGAAAACACAAACAAAATAAAATAAAAGAATAATATATTTAACAGATATTTTAAAAGGGACTAATTTTTTAAACTATAAATTAATGTTGAATAATTATTAGAACCATTAACTAATATATTACCATTTCAGTGCTGTGGAAACTATGCTGTAAGTCCTCACAGAGCTGCTCACGTCCTGAAGTGAAAAGTCTCCAAAAACCAGCAGGAGCTGAAAAAAAATTATAACCTGCTGTTTACTGGAAATAACTTTGGCTTCTCTGCAGACAATCCGCTAAAATATTAACTTTTAAATGGCTAAATTGGACGGATCGAGTTTGTAGCTCCTCCATTGTTTTCAAGCTGCGCAGTAGACACGTCTCTTGTTATGACGTCATCATCCTGCGACGGCGAAATCCCTATTTATCGTGTTAAAAAAATGGCGCTAATTTTAAACTGTTTTTGGGAGGAATTTTCATTCATTTAACATTATTTTAGCAAAAACGGTCAGAGGTCAATCTTAATATTTATATATGTTGTGCCATTTTTTGGAAAGTTGAAAGATCATGTCAGGGGAGCTTTAAGTCGGTTGAAAGCTAAAATAATAAAGCTCTTTATACAGCTTTCATGGGTATATTGACATAACATAAGTTTAGCTAAAATAAATCAGTAACAACAGTATCAGTAACAGCATATCCCATGTTAAATACTTTAACTATTATATAAAATAAAATTAAAATAAATGTCACATTTATGTTTCCCATACAAGACGAAATTCGTCTCTGCATTTAAGCCAACCACCACCAGGTGGTGCAGTGGGCAGCCATAGAAAGCGCCCGGGGAGCTGGGGAAATAGGTGTGCACTCATAGACACCCCAAGGTGTGTAGTGGCCGGGGCCGGGGTTTGAACCTGTGTCCTTCGGGTCCCAAGTCGGCAGCCCTGCCTCTACACCATCTTGGCCCCATATGTGAGAGGTATAGGAGGTTTATAAAATTAGATTACACAAGTTCTGAAAAAATAACTGCAAAAGTACTGTTGAACCTGCCCACTCTTTGTCCTTGCAAAACATGTTGTACACTAGTAGACAGATTTTTATGAATCTCTTGGAAGTCAAACCAGCTCAAGATGGTCACCACAGCCAACTGAGAGCTTATAAACCATTTAATTACTATTACTCTGTCAATCTTTCGGCAAACTGAGCTACAATTCTGTGTGGTAGTAGCTGAGAGTCATTCACAGCACATACTCTGAGTACTAACAGATCACACAAGACCTCACAATATCACAGATCACGTCACATTGATTTCAAGGTTTGACAAATTTGTCAAATTTCAAACAATATTATTGTTTATCGCAATACTTTCTGAGCCCAGCAAAATTTGTTATCGTGACAGGCCTAATAAATACTCACATAAAACACTACTCAAAGTCAAAGTCAAAAGTCAAAGTCAACTTTATTGTCAGATCTGCAATATGTACTGTACAGGACATACAGAGGACCGAAATTGCGTTTCTCTCAGTCCCTCGGTGCAACAGTAAACATCTAAACATTGAAACACTGAAACATATAATAATTGACATAAGCATAAAATAGTAAAACTAACACTGTCCTGAGTTTTTTGCATAGTGGTATAAGAGTATGAAAATTTACACCAACTCTAAAACTAAAACATTAAACATTTAATGAACATAATACTGTCCTGAGTTTTTGCATACTAGTATAAAAAAAGAGTATAAAAAGTATAACTAAAATAAACTAAAGGTTTCTAGCATTGACATTTGCAAAGTGGCAAAGCAGCGTATGAGTTAATGTACACAGTATATGTATGAGGTAGTAGTTGATGTTGTTATAGAGGCAAAAAGTGGCATATGCAGTAAGGCACATTGGGCATCCCTAAATAAGACCGTTCAGAGCACACTGTATATGTACCAGCAGTGGTGTAGATATTAGAGTAGTGTAAATAAATGTAAACAGTAGTAATTACATGTAAGCAGTAGTAATAAAAGTAAACAGTATTAATAAATGTAAACAGAGAATGTAAACAGTATTATGATTATAGGCAGTGATGTAATACAGACATTAGTGCAAGTATGAGAAGTAGTGCAAACTGTATGAGCACATGACCGAGAGTTTAGTGAAAAACTTTGTGTTGAGTGATAATGTGTGAGAAAGTTTTAGTGTTAAGGCAGTTCAAATGGGAGGGGGGGGCAGAGCAGGCAGAGTGTTTAGCATTCTGACTGCCTGATGAACATCTTGTGCTACTATTCCTACTTCACAGTTTTTCACTTATCGTGGGTCTTCAGGGTACGGATCCCCCGCAATAAACGAGGGACTACTGTACACAGGTTCATACGTGTGTCTGCTCTTTGTGGACTTCACATCTGCCTTCAACACCATAATCCCCCAAACTCTGATAGACAAACTATCTACACTTGGACTAAGCCCCTCCATCTGTAACTGGGTACTAGACTTCTTAACAAACAGACCACAGTCCGTGAAGATCCACAACTTCTCCTCCTCCACCATAACCCTCAGCACTGGCTCTCCTCAAGGATGTGTGCTGAGCCCTCTTCTGTTCACTCTGCTCACATATGATTGTACAGCCACACTTCCAGGCTGTCATATTGTTAAGTTTGCAGATGATACAGCGGTGGTGGGATGCATCACAAACAATGATGAGTCCAGCTACAGACAGGAGGTGGAACACCTGGAGAGCTGGTGCAAAGAGAATAATCTTCACATGAATGTGAAGAAGACAAAGGAGATGATTGTGGACTTCAGAAGGAACAAACACACCCACGCCCCACTGAACATAGGTGGATCTGCAGTGGAAGTGGTCTCCAGCTACAAATACTTGGGTGTACACTTGAATGATAACCTCAGCTGGAGCAACAACACCACCAGCCTGATCAAGAAAGGTCATCAGAGACTCTACTTCCTCAGACGGCTGAGACGTGCTGGTCTGAGCAGCCCAGTTCTCACCTCGTTCTACAGGTGTGCAGTGGAGAGCGTCCTGTGCTCCAGCATCAACGTGTGGCATGGAGGCTGCACAGTTGCAGAGAGGAAAGCTCTACAGAGAGTGGTGAAGGCTGCACAGAAGTCTGTTGGAGTCAGTCTCCCCACCATCACAGACATTTACACCTCCAGATGCAGGAAAAGAGCCACCTGCATCATGAAAGACCTCACTCACCCAGCACACTCACTCTTTGCCCCACTCCCCTCAGGACGGAGGTTGAGGAGCATCAAATGTAGAACCACTAGACTGAGGAACAGCTTCTACCCTGAGGCTGTTAGACTCATGAATAAATAAATAAAATAAGAATAAACACTGCAAAATATCACATCATGCTGATGCTGATCTGTTTTCTTGTTGCTGTGTTCATCTGTGACCATCTGCTCATACAGACTCATGTTCGTGCTGCTGTTTATAATGATGTTTTTCCACTACATTAGGGCTTAGTGTATTACTAGTTGATGTTTTTCTTAGTTAATTCTAGATGTTATTACTGTTTTTCTCTTGCATTTGTTGTTGGATGTAACTGGGACCCCGTGTACATAATCTCGTTTTCATCACATGTACCACATGCGGTGCAAATGACAATAAAGACTCTCTGACTCTCTGACTCTCTGATAAGTTAGACTTGTTTATTATGCCACACAGTGGAACATGATGTAAACAATGTTGAAAAGTTCCATACATGTAAAAGCACATTGACTTGTTTTAAAGTAGTAAATGTTAATTTCTCAAATCCTTCCAATCCATGTGTGTTTCTTTGTGTTTACCTGTGGCCTTCTCTGGATTGTTGCACATGAAGCAGAGCCAATTTCCCTCCTCCTCACTGTAACCAAAAAGGTCAAAGAACCGCACCTCCTCCAGCTGCACCTGAAGGTTATCCAGATCCTGGAGGACAAACAACGAGATCAAATATTAAACCCTATCTTATCTTATTCATAAGATAAGAGAATCCCAAGCATGAACGTTTTGTGTAACTGCAAGTATTGCTGCGTTCCTACTCATTCGAACGACACAAGCCCAAAATCAAAACCTCAATTCATCACATTTACGTTTTATTATTTTTTTAAATATTATTTATTTAGGCCTACTGACCTGAACATGGAGTTCAGGTCAGTAGAAAGAACAAACATCTTGTTTTGTTGTTCCAAACAAAACACTTGAAGTCAAAGCCCTTTGCTTGCAGACACAGACCAACCAGGACCACGTGTGTTTGAGTGCACCACCTGCAACATTCATTTTCTTATGCGGTGAAAACCACTGGGCACAAGTTGACAAACAGAAAATCCTGCTCACGATAAGTGAAGCGTTCATTGCATGCATAAGAAAAAAAGGCAAAAAGAGGATCAGAAAAAATACCCCCTCCCCCAATTTTTTTTTTTTTTTAACTTTGTGTTTTTGTGTCAGCGTCCTAAATCATCAATATAATGAGGTAATGGCATAATAAAAAATAAAAAATAAATGTGGGTGATGGAAGATCCAGAAATACTGAATAAATGAAAAGTGAAGAATAAATTAATGTTTATGTTTATGTTTATTAAATTTGTTCATTTTTTTACAAAAGAAACAATACAAGGCAATCTCATAATGATAGTGTACAAAATGTAAAAAAATGAAAGGTGGCAGAAAGAAGAATAAATCTTATTATATCTGCCCCTTATCTCCAACAATCAGATTAAACAACAGTAGTCAAACCATGTAAACAATAATAATCTTCAACCAACTTTTTCCAACAATCAGGTTAAACAATAATATTCTTCAACCAACAGTACAAAATGACTAACTCTTTCTAGTTTTCTAACTAATACTAATACAGTACAAAATGACTAACACTTTCTAATTTTCTAACTAATACAATACACATTACGTTATTTCACATATATTTTTTTAACATATTTGTTTTGATCATTTTTTTAAATGTAAACATTGACTTGGCATTTTTAACTACATTCTCCAAGCCATTCCATAATCTAATTCCCTGAATTGAGGTAGAACGTCCCTTCAAACTGGTTCTGAATTGTGGTTTTACAAACAACTCTGTTCCCTTAAGATTATAACAACTTTGTCTTTTAACAAAGTGCATTTGGATATTTAAAGGTAATGCATTATTTTGAGCTCTATACATAACTGATAAAATATTATAGTCTACCAAATCATGGAACTTCAGTAATTTTAGTTGATAAAATAATGTACTTGATGGATGACGGTAATGCTTTCTAGTGATAATTCTTACAGCTCTTTTCTGTAATACAAAAATAGGCTTTGTGATTGTTTTACACGCATTCCCCCAAACATCAATACAATAGATTAAGTGTGGAACAATGATTGTGTTATACAACAAATACAGAGCTTTATCATTCAATAGGTCTCTGACTTTGTACAGTACTGCTATCGATTTAGCTATTTTTATTCTTACAGAATTTATGTGTTGTTTCCATGTCAGTTTGTCATCAATGATAACACCCAAAAACTTCACCTCATTCACTCTACAAATCTCAACATCCTCAATTTTGAGTGGAACATCAACAGTTTTCTTTCTATTACCGAATATCATGTAATTAGTTTTCTCTAGATTTAATGATAATTTATTTATTTTAAACCAAGTTTGTATCTTGACAAATTCTGTCTTTATCAATTCTAACATTTGTTCTATATCTTCACCTGAACAGAAAAAAGTGGTATCATCTGCGAAAAGTACACATTTAAGGAGTCCTGACACATTTACCAAGTCATTCACATATAAAATAAAAAGCTTTGGTCCAAGTACAGAGCCTTGGGGAACTCCACATGTGATATTACAGAGGTCAGATCTTACATCATTTATTTGTACAAATTGTTTCCTATTTTTTAAGTAGCTAGATACCCACTGTAATGCTGGTCCTCTAATACCATATTTGTTCAGTTTTTCAAGGAGAATGGTGTGATCAATAGTATCGAATGCTTTTTTTAAATCAACAAAGATACTGATACAGTGTTGTTTTTGATCGACAGCAGTAGTTATTTGTTCCATTAATTCCATGAGAGCCATTGATGTAGAGTTTTTTGATCTAAACCCATACTGACTGCTGCTTAGAATATTTTGTTTATCTATAAATTGGTCTAGTCTGTTTACAAATAGTTTTTCAAGAATTTTTGAAAACTGTGGTAACAAGGATATAGGTCTATAATTGTTGAATACACATTTATCACCATTTTTAAAAAGAGGAACGACCTTAGCTACTTTCATATTATCTGGAAAAATTCCTGTTGAAAATGATAAGTTACATATGTATGTGAACGGCTCAATAACATGGCTCATTATGTCCTTTACAAACATCATATCCATGTCCACCCAGTCTTTCGATCTCTTGTCTGTAAGATGTTTTACTACATTCATTATTTCCTCTTTGTTAGTTCCATTTAGGAAAATACTATTTGCACAACCTGTAATTGAGTGGATCATATTTTTATCTACTTTTGGTATCTTAGCTGCAAGGCTTGATCCAACATTCACGAAATATTGATTAAATCCATTTACAATTTCATTTTCATCATGAACTTCATCGTTGTCTTTTACAAAATATTTTGAAATACCAGTTTTTGCTTTATGATTCTTCAGTACACCATTCATTACTCGCCATGTTGCTTTCATATCACCATTAGTTTTATCTAATAATTTACTATAATATTCTTTCTTATGTTTCCTTATAATCCCTACTAATTTATTTTTATACTTTTTATATTTTTCTTCTGCGCTCTGACTTCGCAATTTCAAGAAACATGAATACAAATAATTCTTTTTTTTACATGCATTTCTTAACCCTTTTGTCATCCATGGTTGATCATTCGTATTTCTCTTTGTGTAATTTGTTTGCACACAATTCTTTTCATACAGGGTTTCCAAGATATTCATAAACTCATCATATGCCCTGTTCGCATCATCAACATACACATCATTCCAGTCTTGTTTATCCAGATCCTCTTTCAATTTTTCCAAAACTTTTTTTGATGTGTTTATGATTTTTTTCTTCGTTGTGTCTGCTTTTGTGATATTTTGATCATTTTTAAAGATTGTGAAAACTGGTAAATGATCACTTAAGTCGGTCGTTAAGATACCACCAATCACATCCCCATTTGTTATATTTGTGAAAATATTATCAATTATTGTGGCACTATGAGTTGTAATTCTTGTTGGCTTTGATATCAATGGATACATATTTAAACTGTACATTGAGTTTATAAATGTGCTTATGTTATTTGAATCTGTTTTATTTCCCATATCAATGTTAAAGTCTCCACACAAGAAAATATTTTTATTAAAACTTTTCTCCATTAGTTCCAAGATTTTATCAGTGAATATTTCTATATTTGCTCCTGGTGATCTATATACACAACTTATTATTATGTTTTTATCGTTTTTGTTTATAATTTCTATTGTTATCATTTCCATAATATTATCAACTATTATTGACATTTCATTATTTAATTTACATTTTATTTCATTATTGACAAATAGTGCGACACCACCACCTCTTTTATTATTTCTGTTCATATGATATAATTCATACCCCTCGATGTGAATATTACTAGTGTTATCATCATTAAGCCATGTCTCTGACAACGCTATTATCGTAAAAGTTCTATTTAATTGTTTTAAGTAATCTGTTATTTTGGATATGTTTGCATTTATACTTCTGCTATTAAAGTGAATAATGGAGAGAACTCCATTTGATATATTGATGTCATTAAACTGCTCTTCATTATAATATTCGCTATCATTTATTACAGGAAAAAAATTTGCATCAATCACATTTTCAACATTATATATTTTAGGTTCTGAGTCTTCGTATGTTGTCATGTTCTAATGTATTTGTTCATTTCACCGTATATTTTATCCATTTTGATTGTGAGTTGTTTCATTGATTTGTAATTTTTCATCTCTTGAATTCATCCAGATCCGTCAGCTCTTTTATCATTTTAGGCTGAGACCCTTCCTTTGCTTTGATAAAGACGTATCCATTTCTAGTCCATGTTGATGCTATTTTTTTTTCTTTGTTTTTTAACCATATAAAAATATAAAATATAAAATAATAAAAATCTATAGCTAACAAATAATACAACAGAAAAAAAAAACATCATTTAAAACTTCGATTCACATTTCATAATCAGTCCAATTCACGTTTTATCATTTCAGGCTAATTATTTACAGTTATTCAGTGTCGGAAACCGTGAAGAACAAAAAGAAGCAAAATGTAATAAATAAATAAATAAATAAATAAATAAAAAGTCCAGTCAACTTTAACTTTGTTTTTTTTTTTTTTGTTGGAACAATATGTGGTAACTTTCACACAGAAGAGTCAGGAAGGAGACGAGAGGGAAGAAGATGTGTTGAGAAACTTTGACTGAAGCTACTTCAAAAGTATTGTTTCACCTTTTCTACTTTGTGCGAGGAAGCTTGATGATACAAATTAATTATCGAGGGAGGAAAAAAGGAAAGTGCGTTACAAAGAGATACAATAATGAATAAAAACACAGAAAAATGTTTGGGGTAAAAGGATAAATTCAGTCAAAAGTCTTCTAACATGAAGACTTCTGATTTGCTAAAAGATTTCAGACAGCCATAAACAATATATTATTGTTTGAAGATGACTATAAAAAAGTTTTTTAAATTATAAACCAGGGAGGAGAGCTATCATAAATAAAATATCAAATTAATAAAAAGCAATTTAAAACAAGTTTGTTTTTACAACCAAATTCCAAAAAAGTTGGGACACTAAACAAATTGTGAATAAAAACTGAATGCAATGATGTGGAGGTGCCAACATCTAATATTTTATTCAGAATAGAACACAAATCACAGATCAAAAGTTTAAACTGAGAGAATGTATCATTTTAAAGGGGACCACACATTCAAAATTCACTTTTTAATGTTTTTTTACTCAACTTTGGGTATTTACTTCATAAAAAAACAGTCCTAAGGCCAAAAAAATGCACCCAGTGGTTTATTTACTCTAAGTAGATTTATTTTACTGTGATAATATAGGTTTCGTTTTTGAAATAAACTGGAAATCAATCTCGCTTGTGACGTCACAAGCGAGAGAGGACAACCCACCCCAACCTGAGTCCAGCCCCTCACCTAGCAACCCCATGTTAGGCTCAACCCACTTCTGTATTAAACACATGACTGTTGTTTTTCATGATTTCATCTCATCTTTTGTTTATATGTTATTAATTTCATGTGTACAGCACTTTGTTGCAGCTGTGGTTTTTTAAATGGCTTTATAAATAAAGTATAATTGTTATTTTTATGTTTTAGTTCAATTTTTAGTGTATTTGCGATCTCTCCCAACGCGCCGCCGGCAAAAATTAAACGAGCATACCCCCGGCGTAGAGACCGGTTGCGACGGGACCCTCTTCTGGCTTGATGGAGCGGAGCTTCAACTGTACAGCCTCACTGAAGCCTCACAGGAGCCTCGCAGCAGCGAGGACCTTCTCCTTACGGATTAATTTACGGGAGACACTTGGTGAACTTTGTGTTGTCTTGACTGGAACAGCGATAACTCCCAAAATCGCCGCGTGAAACGAGCGGAGCTGGCTAACACCGGAAGAGGAACAAGCTAACATTAGCATCGGATTCGGGTGGTCTCATGCTAAAAGGAGCAGCAAATTGCGGCGCGCTCAGACGGGTTTCGGTAAGTTATCTTAAGCTAGCACTAACAGTAAGTCAAATGAGTAATAAAAAAAGAGCTAATTTTAAAACAACAACACATTACAGATACTGGCTGTTACAGAGGGCGTAAACAGATCGTTGAAGGGCGTGGACTTCAGAACTTCTATCAGAAACCGGTCGTTCAAAACGAAAGTTAAAAATGGCAGAATTAAAAAGGGTATAGTAATTGATTATCTAAGAATTATTTTGTGCATTAAATTGAAGGAATAGGGTCTGGATAGCCCACAGAAATACCATAAAAATTTAAAAAACCCATCTGAGGTCCCCTTTAAGGGAAAAATATGTTGTTTCAAAATTTCAAGGCATCAACAAATCCCTAAAAAGTTGGGACAAGTCCATTTTTACCACTGTGTGGCATCCCCCCTTCTTCTTACAACACTCAACAGACGTCTGGGGACAGAGGAGACCAGTTTCTCAAGTTTAGAAATAGGAATGCTCTCCCATTCATGTCTAATACAGGCCTCTAACTGTTCAATCGTCTTGGGCCTTCTTTGTCACACCTTCCTCTTTATGATGCACCAAATGTTCTCTATAGGTGAAAGATCTGGACTGCAGGCTGGACATTTCAGTACCCGGATCCTTCTCCTACGTAGCCATGATGTTGTGATTGCTGCAGAATGTGGTCTGGCATTATCTTGTTGAAAAATGCAGGGTCTTCCCTGAAAGAGATGACGTCTAGATGGAGCATATGTTGTTCTAGAACCTGAACATAGTTCTCTGCATTAATGGTGCCTTTCCAGACATGCAAGCTGCCCATGCCACAAGCGCTCATGCAACCCCATACCATCAGTGATGCAGGCTTCTGAACGGAGCGTTGATAACAACTTGGGCTATCCTTGTCCTCTCTGGTCCGGATGACATGGCGTCCCAGTGTTCCATAAAGAACTTCAAATTGTGACTCATCTGACCACAGAACAGTCTTCCATTTTGCCACACTCCATTTTAAATGACCCCTGGCCCAGTGCAAACGTCTGAGCTTGTGGAGCTTGCTTAGAAATGGCTTCCTCTTTGCACTGTAGAGTTTCAGCTGGCAACGGTGGATGGCACGGTGGATTGTGTTCACTGACAATGCTTTCTGGAAGTATTCCTGAGCCCATTCTGTTATTTCCTTGACAGTGGCATTCCTGTTTGAGGTGCAGTGACGTTTAAGGGCCCGGAGATCACGAGCATCCAGTAGAGTTTTACGGCCTTGACCCTTACACACAGCGATTGTTCCAGATTCTCTGAATCTTTTGATGATGTTATGCACGGTTGATGATGATAACTTAAAAGTCTTTGCTATTTTACGCTGGGTAACACCATTCTGGTATTGCTGCACTATCTTT
>JBBPBX010071637.1:4333-18264 GCA_038048925.1 Garcialebias charrua | reverse complement strand
ATCGGTACAAGTCCTTCTCGCCCTCTTTAGTGTCCAGTCTCCCATATAACTCATTGTACGCCCTCTGCTTTGCCTTAGCTACTTCCCTCTTTGCTCTATGTCCCATCTCCTTATATTCCTGTCTCCTCTCTTCAGTCCTCTCACTGTCATATTTCTTCTTGGCTAATCTCTTTCTTTGAATGGCGTCCTGCACTTCACTATTCCACCACCAGGTTTCCTTATCATCCATTCTCTGTCCAGATGACACACCAAGTACCTTCCTACCTGTCTCTCTAATTACTGTTGCTGTAGTAGCCCAGTCACTTGGAAGCTCTTTCTTACCACCCAGAGCCTTTAACAGCTCGTCTCTGAATTTCTCACAACATTCTTCCTTCTTTAGCTTCCACCATTTGGTCTTCTTCTCTGATTTTACTATTTTTCTCTTCTTCGCAACAACAGTCATTCTACACACAACCATCCGATGCTGTCTGGCCACACTCTCCCCTGCCACAACCTTACAGTCTCCAATCTCCTTCAGGTTTCCTCTTCTACACAGAATGTAGTCGATCTGCGTACTCCTTCCTCCACTCTTATAGGTCACTCTATGTTCCTCCCTCTTTTGGAAATAGGTATTGACTATAGCCATTTCCATTCTCTTGGCAAAATCCACCACCATCTGTCCTTCCTGGTTTCTTTCCTTGACACCAAACCTACCCATCACTTCCTCATCCCCTCTGTTTCCTTCACCAACATGTCCATTCAGGTCTGCTCCAATCACCACTCTTTCCTCCCTGGGAATACTCTCTATCACTTCATCCAAATCTTTCCAAAATTTATCTTTCTCCTCCTCATCACATCCAACCTGTGGAGCATAACCACTTACTATGTTTAGCATCAGACCTTCTACTTCTACCTTTAGACACATCACCCTATCTGACACTCTCTTCACCTCTACTACATTCTTTGCCAACTCCTCCTTCAGGACCACCCCTACTCCATTTCTCTTTCTATCCACACCATGGTATTCATTCCTATTATTCATGAGATATTCTGCTAACACTACAGATAAATACAGACACTGGGAAAACCATTGTTGCCTTTAGTGGGTAGCAGTAAATGTCCCAAAGGACAAGATTCTGTCCCCCGCCCCCCAAGATGAGTGATTTTGTTCCCCGTCTCCACCTCTGAACATTGTGGACTTTGTAAATATTAAACTCCCCTCTGTGTACTTTACTTGAAAGCCTTGAAGCTGGAGTTAGCCGAGCGTAAAGCAGAAACATCACTGACCTGTCACTCTACAGTATTTGCAGATGATTTAACATTCAGCTGCTGTCACTGCAACAAGAACCCCGCTTCAATTAGGCGGCCATGCTTTTAACACCATTTGAATATAATCTTCAAAGTACTCTATGCCCTTGTTTTGGTGTAAAGATGGATTTTCACCCGTTGTTTTGCTCCAGTTGCGGAGTACAGTAACTCGTTTTGCTGTCTGAGGCACTTTTTATTACCTGAACTATGAATGTGTTGGGTGTCAATCAGACGGAGGTGATGAGTCAGTTGGAGACATCTTTCATCTATAGGGCCTACAGTGAGCTGAGGTCAGTCATTATGATGCTTTAGTATTTGCTGAGTGGGTCATGATTGGTTGATTAACATTAAGAAAAATAAGAACTAGAGAAATTTAATTTCCTGCGAAAATGCAGTGGGAATGCTTATTGCTGAAGAGCTTGTTGAAAACAGTTGAAATTAGCTTAAAAAAATGCATGCTGAAAGCTGAAATGAGAGAACAAGCCTAAACTAGCTGAAGAAAACTGAAATACAGGTAGTCCCCGACTTACGAGCGAGTTCCGTACTTATGAGTTGCTCGTAAACCGAAAATTCGTAATTCGGGACTACCTTTTCTTTTTCTTTTATATACCGCACGAGTACGTACATGTGCGGTAATGAACCGTTACAAAGCATTTCAACTATCCTAACACAAAAGTGCTATCCTAGCACTTTGAGATTTTTATTAATGAAAAGTGCATTATAAATTGAATTCATTATTATTATTATTATTATTATTACTTTAAAATACTTTAAAATATGAATAAAAAATATAAAAAAATAATTTCTTACTTTGAGCTGAGCTGTTTGCCTCCCTCCGCTGTTTTACGTCCGAGCTCCCAGGCTTCCTGTAGCACCATGCTGTCCAAACCCTTTACAGGAAGGACTGTTAGTATGCTATCTTCATACATTTGGAGCCAGAAAAATGTTTTAATAAGTTTTAATAACTTACCAAAAGCCGTCTGCCAGCGCCGCCATTAGCAGCACCTGTTAGCATGTAGCCCCACCGAGTCCGCTGCGCAGTTACGGGCAGTCCAGTTTAGCTGCAGCTTCAAAAAGGCTGTCGGCTTTGTTATTCCAAGTTAGCTGGGTGTCCCCCGATATCTTCTGCTTCCAGTCCGACATCGAGGCGAGCTCCAGGAACCTCTGATCGCACAAAGCCGGCTGTCTGCTGCAGCTCCGGTGCTGGGGTCCGCTTTAGCATGTTAGCCTTAGCTCATACCATGAGCTGCTGGTCTCGCGCGGCGCTGTGGGAGCGATCGGCGGAGCGATCGCGGCTGCTGCTCCAGTCCTGAGACATTCACAGAGTTCAGGGAGTGTTTCCAGTTAATTTATCCGTATGAGGCATCCTCTTATGGGAGAAACAGTCCTCCAAAAGCCGAGTGCCGAGACTCTGGAACTAATGAATGTAAAATGGCGGAGGCGGTATTTCCGGTTCCTAGTTCCCGCAGGAAGTTGTTCAAAAAAGCATGAAATTATTATTTTTTTTAATACGTATTTATAAAGCCATTTAAAACATTCACAGCTGCAACAAAGTGCTGTACACATGAAATTAAGAACATTTAAACACACAAAAAAAAAATTCTTCATATTTTTATTATGATAATCTCATAAAGTCGGACGCTCGTAGGTCAGGGCACTCGTAAGTCGGGGACCACCTGTAACACATTTGCTGAATTAGGTTTTAAAAAGGCAGAAATTGGCACAAAGATTAGGAAAACAACAACAAAAATGCTAAAATTGGCACAAAAAATAATAAAAATAAAACTTTTAAGAAGCGGAAAGAGTTGAAATGAACTTTAAAAAATGTGGACTTTGCTGAAAAAGCTAAGTCTTGCATAAAAACAGCTAAATAGTAACTGCAAAGGCTGAAAGTAGCTGAATAGAAGTTAAGCTGAAAGTAGCAGGAATTACCGAGGAAAACTTGAATTTGTCTGAAATTAGCTAAAACATTTCTAAAAATAAAAAAAGCTAAAGAACAAGTTTAAATTAGCATAAGAAAGCAGAAAGAACATGTTTGCCCAATTAGGCTGAAAGAAGCAGAAATTAGCACAAAAAGTTGAAATTATCTGGGGGGGGGACTAAAACTTGGCAACAAAACCAAACAGCTGAACAGTAGCTAAAAATGCAGAAAGAAGCTGAAATTACAAGGAGGAAGTGGAGAGAGCACATTTTTACTGGATTAGGCTGAAAAAAGTTTAAATGAGTGCAAAAAATGTGGAATTAGCTGAAAAGGTTTGAATCAGCATTAAGCAGCTAAATACAGTAGAAGCTGTAACGGTAGAAAAAGCTGAAACATGCAGAAAGAAGTTAGAAGCACAGAAATGTTGTGGTTGGCAGAAAGAATCAGAAAGGAGCACAAAACAGCTGAAATTAGCTGAATTTATTTTTATTTGCACAAGGAAGCTGAACCACAAAATAAATGGTTGTAAACTGATCTAAAGATTTGAAGGATGCAAATAAGATATTCATTTTACACAATAAAAAAATGGCAGTGCTAAATATTTCAAAAAGCTAAAGTTGCACCAACACCAAAATCATAGCCACTTTATCAGCCACTTTATCTAATAATCAAATTTCTACAAATCAAATCCCTCCTACAAGTCAACCATCTGTTAATCACACCTTCTCTTTTTCTCCGTTCTCAGTCAGTGAGGTAAATAAACTGTTAAATGATCTTGATCCTAAAAAATCTGCAGGTCCAGATGAACTTCCACCTTATTTCTTAAGGCTGGCTGCTCATATCATCACAGTCCCTGTGACCCACATCTTTAATCTGTCCATAAGCCAAAACACCATTCCGGATGCTTGGAAAACAGCCTTTGTTCTTCCTTTGCTGAAGGGAGGTGACCCCACCTCACTGAACAATTATCGACCGATCTCTAAACTCTGCATCTTAGCCAAGGTTCTAGAAAAACTGATAAACTCTCAGATCAAAAATTATCTGGACTCATTTAACATCTTACCTCTTCATCAATCTGGTTTCAGGAAAAAACACAGCACAACAACTGCTTCTCTGAAGGTTCTGAATGATGTTGTTGAAGCATTGGATGCTAAGGACTATTGTGCTGCACTTTTCTTAGACCTGTCTAAAGCTTTTGACACTGTGGATCATAACATCCTGTGTCATAAGCTCTCAGAAATTGGTTTCTCTGATCACACCATTGGTTGGTTTTCTAACTATCTTTCCATCCATTCCATCCATTTTCTTCCGCTTATCCGGGTCGGGTCGCGGGGGTAGCAGCCTAAGTAGGGAGGCCCAGACTTCCCTCTCCCCAGCCACTTGGAGCAGCTCCTCTGGGGGAATCCCAAGGCGTTCCCAGGCCAGCCGAGAAACATAGTCCCTCCAGCGTGTCCTGGGTCTTCCTCTGGGTCTCCTCCCGGTGGGACATGCCCGGAACACCTCACCAGGGAGGCGTCCAGGAGGCATCCTAACCAGATGCCCGAGCCACCTCAACTGGCTCCTCTCGATGTGGAGAAGCAGCGGCTCTACTCCGAGTCCCTCCCGGATGACTGAGCTTCTCACCCTATCTCTAAGGGAGAGTCCAGACACCCTGCGGAGAAAACTCATTTCAGCCGCTTGTATCCGAGATCTCGTTCTTTCGGTCATAACCCAGAGCTCATGACCATAGATGAGGGTAGGAACGTAGATCGATCGGTAAATTGAGAGCTTTGCCTTTTGACTCAGCTCTCTCTTCACCACGACAGACCGGTACAGCGCCCGCTTCACTGCGGACGCTGCACCTATCCGCCTATCGATCTCACGCTCCAGTTTTCCCTCATTCGTGAACAAGACCCCGAGATACTTAAACTCCTCCACTTGGGGCAGGACCTCCTCCCCGACCCAGAGAAGGCATGCTACCCTTTTCCGGCTCAAGACCATGGCCTCGGATTTGGAGGAACTGATCCTCAAGATCACGAACTGATGAAGCCAATAGGACCACATCATCTGCAAAAAACAGAGAAGAGATTCTAAGGCCACCAAACCGGATCCTCTCAACACCTTGGCTGCGCCTAGAAATTCTGTCCATAAAAGTTATGAACAGAATCGGTGACAAAGGGCAACCTTGGCGGAGTCCAACTCTCACAGGAAACGAGCCCGACTTACTGCCAGCGATGCGGACCAAGCTCTGACACCGGTCGTACAGGGACCTAACAGCCCATATCAAAGGGCCTGGTACCCCATACTCCCGGAGTACCCCCCACAGAACCCCCCGAGGGACGCGGTCGAATGCCTTTTCCAAGTCCACAAAGCACATGTAAACTGGTTGGGCAAACTCCCACGCACCCTCCAGGACCCTGTTGAGGGTGTAGAGCTGGTCTAGTGTTCCACGACCAGGACGAAAACCACATTGCTCCTCCTGAATCCGAGGTTCGACTATCCGACGGACCCTCCTCTCCAGAACCCCTGAATAGACCTTACCAGGGAGGCTTAAGAGTGTGATCCCCCTATAGTTGGAACACACCCTACGGTCCCCCTTTTTGAATAGGGGAACCACCACCCCAGTCTGCCAATCCAAGGGAACTGCCCCCGATGTCCACGCGATATTGCAGAGTCGCGTAAGCCAACACAACCCCACAACATCCAGAGCCCTAAGGAACTCAGGACGAATCTCATCCACCCCCGGAGCCTTGCCACCGCGGAGCTTTTTAACCACCTCGGCGACCTCAGCACCAGAGATTGGAGAGCCCGACCCAAAGTCCCCAGGCTCCGCTTCCTCAGTGGAAGACGTGCCAGTAGGATTGAGGAGGTCTTCGAAGTATTCCGCCCACCGACTCACAACATCCCGAGTTGAGGTCAACAGCACGCCATCCCCACCATAAATGGTGTTGGTCGCGTACCGCTTTCCCCCCCTGAGACGCCGGATGGTGGACCAGAATCGCCTCGAAGCCGTATGGAAGTCATTCTCCATGGCCTCTCCGAACTCCTCCCACGCCCGAGTTTTTGCCTCAGCAACCACCCGAGCCGCATGCCGCTTGGACTGCCGGTACCTATCTGCTGCTTCCGGGGTCCCACAGGCCAAAAAGGCCCAATAGGACTCCTTCTTCAGCTTGACAGCATCCCTCACCGCTGGCGTCCACCACCGGGTTCGAGGGTTGCCACCACGACAGGCACCAACAACCTTGCGGCCACAACTCTGATAAGCTGCCTCGACAATAGAGGCGCGGAACATGGCCCACTCGGGCTCAATGTCCCCCGCCTCCCTCGGAACGTGTTCAAAGCTCTCCCGGAGGTGGGAGTTAAAGCTCCGTCTTACGGGAGACTCTGCCAGACGTTCCCAGCAGACCCTCACAATACGTTTGGGTCTGCCAGGTCTGACCGGCATCCTCCCCCACCATCGGAGCCAACTCACCACCAGGTAGTGGTCAGTTGACAGCTCCGCCCCTCTCTTCACCCGAGTGTCCAGGACATGCGGCCGCAGATCAGATGAGACGACAACAAAGTCGATCATCGAACTGCGACCTAGGGTGTCCTGGTGCCAAGAGCACATATGGACACCCTTATGCCTGAACATGGTGTTCGTTATGGACAATCCATGACGAGCACAGAAGTCCAACAACAGAACACCGCTCGGGTTCAGATCAGGGGGGCCGTTCCTCCCAACCACACCCCTCCAGGTCTCACTGTCATTGCCCACGTGAGCGTTGAAGTCCCCCAGCAGAACAAGGGAGTCCCCAGGAGGCGCACCCTCCAATACCCCCTCCAAGGACTCCAAAAAGGGTGGGTAATCTGCGCTGCCGTTTGGCGCATAGGCACAAACAACAGTCAGAGCCCGTCCCCCCACACGTAGGCGAAGGGAGGCTACCCTCTCGTTCACCGGGGTGAACCCCAACGTACAGGCACCAAGATGGGGGGCAACAAGTATGCCCACTCCTGCTCGGCGCCTCTCACCAGGGGCAACTCCAGAGTGGAAGAGTGTCCAACCCCTCTCAAGGAAACTGGTTCCAGAGCCATGTGTTGAGGTGAGTCCGACTATTTCTAGCCGGAACCTCTCAACCTCACACACTAGCTCAGGCTCCTTCCCCACCAGAGAGGTGACATTCCATGTCCCAATGGCCAGCTTCTGTAGCCGAGGATCAGACCGCCAGGGTCCCCGCCCTCGGCCACCACCCATTCTCCAATCGGAGGCAATGTGTTCAACATAACGGTACTTCTTCCAGCTATTTAACAGTTAAAAATGGTGTACCACAAGGCTCAGTTTTAGGACCAACTCTCTTTACAATCTACATAGCTAATGTAGGTCACTGCATCCCTGATGCATCCTTACATTTCTATGCTGATGATACAGTTGTTTACTGCCGAGCTAAAACAGTAGCTAAGGCTTTCCAGTTACTGCAATCCGCTTTTGACATCATCCAGTCAGATTTGTTCCGTCTCAAACTTGTCCTAAATGCTGATAAAACAAAAGGGATGTTTTTTTCAAATAGGAAGGCGGTTCCAGCAGATCCTCCTCTGATTTTATCTTCAAATGGTGTCCCTATTGAGTTTGTTGATTCCTATAAATATCTGGGTATCCTGATCGATTCACATCTCTCTTTTAAACTCCACGTGGAAAACCTAGTGAAGAAACTGAAAGTTAAACTGGGTTTCTTTTTCAGAAACAGATCATGTCTAACACTGAATGTTAGGAAACGCCTTGTATCTGTGACTTTCCTTCCCTCCATTGATTACGGTGACATTCTCTACATGAATGCTCCTACAAGCACCCTGCGGATGTTGGATGTTGTCTATCATGGTGCACTAAGATTCATAACTGGCTGTGATTATCGTACCCACCACTGCACCCTGTATTCACTGGTTAACTGGACATCATTAACCTCACGCAGACTCTTCCACTGGTACATTTTCATCTTTAAATCACTTCTTGGTCTGCTGCCCTCATACATCTCCTCCTACATGTCTTTGCGTGAGTGCAGCTACAGTGTGCGCTCTCAGGACATGATTACCTGCAGTGTTCCGTCAGTGAGGACTGAACTTGGAAAAAGGGCCTTCTCCTATTCCGCTCCTGCTTCATGGAATATCTTACAAAAAGATCTGAAGCGGAGTCACGTGGTGAGGTGCAAGGGAATGGCCGCGCTGTAGAAGAGCTCCTAACCCCGTTGACATTATTTTAAACAAATAACTTTGAAACTTCTCCTACCAACATCCTACTTGAAGCTTGGGTGCACGCTCACTACATCTGAGCAACTTGATCAAAATATGACGTCGGCCAGTGAAAGAAAACGAAGTGTACAGACGCGCCTGCTAGCGGTTGCTACCAAAGGAGCTAACTCAGCTAACACTGCTAGCCAAGAAGACAGCCAAGTAACGGACATAAATGGTCTGTTTGCGGAGATTGCCAAGGTGGGAGCGACGTTAAATGGAGTCGCAAGTGATGTGACTCTGATTAAATCGGACACAACAGAACTCAAGAACTCCGTGAGTGCAATTAAAACAAGGCTAACCGAAGCTGAGAGACGCATTTCTGATGTGGAAGACACTGTAGCTAACCTAGCAAGAAACAACGTGAAGCTAACTAAAACCGTTGAACAACTTTATGAAAGAGTTGTTGACCAGGAAAACAGAGCTCGTCGTAAAAACATTAGGCTGGTTGGTCTGAAATGGGAAAGAGGCTGGTATGCCACTGGCTAACTACATGCAGAAAATACTTTGTGATGGTCTAGAGTTGAACGGAGGTGACTATGAGATTGAGCGCTGCCACAGAAGCTCAGGCCCTCGCCCGAATCCCAATCAGCCTCCGCGCATCATACTGGTGAGATTTCTCAAATATACTGCCCGAGAGAAAGTCCTGGCTGCTGCTAAGAAAAAGAAGGGGATACTATGGGATGGCTGTCGTCTGTCACTGTTTGAGGACATGACCAAGGAGCGCTCAGCGCAGCGCAAAATGTTTTCCACAGTGATGAAACGGTTATGGCAGCAGCAGGTGAAGCACACGCTGGCGCACCCGGCCATACTCAGGTTTACATGGAGAGGAAAGCGGCTCAGCTTTACGGATGCAAAGGAGGCAGAAAGTTTTGTACGAGAGCACATTGAGAGCGCAGAGGACGACGGATCCACAACGGGAAGACAGATCGTGGGAGATGACGAGGGAGCATCGGCTGATATCAACGAGTAGGAGAGTGGAGGAAACATGACATCTGACGGGGCATGGACGGATACTTCGATCAGGATCAAGACGACGACGGGAGCAGCAGAGATGTCGTCTCCAGAACCCACACGGACCAGATAAGACTTAACTTTTTCATCAGGGAGGCTTCACTGCGATGTTCTTTTTTGGAGCAGTGTTTTATTTGTCCATTTTCTATTTTTATTTTTTGTTCCAGTGTTTTAAAAACAGTGAGGTAAGAATTTATGTTATGTATGCACCAACTTACTTATATATGTTAAGTAGTGGAATCCAAGACTCAGGTCTGATATTGTTTTTACTGGAGAATAATGGGTAAATTAAATACAAATATTGTAACATGGAACATTAATGGTTGTGGTACACCAATCAAAAGAAAAAAGGTTCTTAGCTATTTGAAATCTCATGATACGGATATAGCGTTCATACAAGAAACACATTTTGAAAATGAAATAGAAGCTTTAAAATTCAAAAGAGGGTGGGTTGGTAAAGTGTTTCACAACTCTGTGTCCAGGAAAAGCAGAGGGGTTATGATTCTTATAAACAAAAATCTTAATTTTGTGTTATTGCAAAAGTTTAAAGATACAGAGGGACGTATACTATGCATGCAAGCACTTTTAAATGACGTGAAAGTTGTCCTCTGCAATAAATATGCCCCGAACAGGGAGGAGCCACCTTTTTTTCACTCCATTCTAAACATAATAAGCAATCTTGAAGGCCACATTATAATGGGAGGAGATATGAACGAAGTCTCAGATATCTTTATTGATAAAAGTGTAACGAGTGCCAGTTTTAGTAGTGGAGGTAAATCCGCGACAGCCCTTTTTAAAGAAGAGATTGGGTTGGTGGACATCTGGAGACTAACACACCCTGTAGAGCGGGAATATACATTTTATTCACATGCCCACAAAAGTTATTCCCGCATCGATTATTTTCTGATTTCGAGTACCAGTGTTGACTTGGTAGCGGAGTGTGAAATAGGTGTAATTGCCCTAACAGACCATGCCCCAGTGAAGTTACAGATACATTTGCAAGGTGAAAATAACAGGTCGGGCAGATGGAGATTAAACTCCAGTATATTGCAGGATGAACAATTTGTAATAACACTAAAGGACGACTTAAACTACTTCTTTGACGTGAATATTGGGTCAACAGATAAATTGGCAACAGTATGGGATGCTCATAAGGCCTATGTTAGGGGTAAATGCTTGGGATACAGCTCTAAGAAAGTAAAAGAGGGGGAAAGTAAAAGAGGGGAAAGAAAAAGTCAAAACACTGGAAAAACAGATAAATGAACTGGAAAAACAACTGGCAGAAAACTACGATGAAAACAAATTTAATAGAATATGCAAAATGAAATTTATAATAAGAAAGCTGAATATGCATTGTTTAGGCTCAAAACCAATTTTTATGAAAACGGTGAAAAAACGGGACGGCTATTGGCCAGACAACTGAAGCGGTTAGAGAATCAAAACGTGATCACAGCAATTAAAGAAAATGACAAATTGATAACAACATCCTCTCATATTAATAAAATTTTCCAAAGATTTTACGAAGATCTTTATACATCTGAAAATATAGCGACTGCAGAAGAATTGGAATCCTTTTTTGACCAAATAAAGACACCCAAGATCACCCAGGATGAGAAAAATAGATTGGAAGCACCCATAGATGAGGCCGAAGTAAGAAAAGCAATTGCTGGAATGAAGAAAATGAAATCACCTGGAGTAGATGGCATTACAGTCGAATACTATCATAAATTTGTAGATATACTTGTACCAATTTTAACTGATGTTTATAGAGAAGCGTTTGAATGTGGTTCACTTCCTGAAAGTTTCAATCAGGTTATAATTACTCTTATACCAAAGGGTGATAAAGATCTTACAGACCCAGTCAATTACCGTCCAAGTTTGATAAATGTTGATTGCAAAATACTGTCAAAAATTATAGCCACGAGATTAGAGACTGTGTTACCACAGATTATTCACAAAGACCAGGTGGGCTTTATTAAGCATCGTTGATAATATGCGAAGACTTCTGCATCTTTTATGGGGAAATAAGGACAACAAAAACCCTGTAGTGGCAATATCACTTGATGCCCAAAAGGCCTTCGACAGGGTGGAGTGGAGATTTCTGTTTACTGCTCTGTCGAAGTTTGGACTGGGTGAAAATTTTTGTAGGTGGGTTAGCACTTTGTATTCGGGCCCAAAGGCCGCTGTTTTTACTAACGGAATATTGTCCAAATGTTTTCGTATCTCCAGATCCACTCGGCAGGGCTGCAGCCTTAGTCCACTTTTGTTCACTATTTTCCTAGAGCCATTGGCTATTAAAATCAGGGAAGAGGCTGGAATCGTTGGGGTGAGCGGAGGGGGGAGAGAACACAAATTATTTATGTATGCCGATGATATTTTGGTATTATGTCAGGAACCTGCTAATTCCATTAAAACACTGTTAGAGGTGATAGATGACTTTTCTAAATTATCAGGTTATAAAATCAATTGGCATAAATCAGAGGCAATGCCTGTATCAAAAGCCTGCACTGCAAACTTATTATCTACTTTCAATTTCAAGTGGGTACAAAAAGACATGAAATATTTGGGGATAACACTTAATCCAGATATTAATAAAATCATGGTAGAAAATATAGAAAAACTGCTTACTAGAATTAAATCAAAATTGGATAACTGGAGCAAGTTACATTTAACATTAGGAGGTAAGATAAGTACAATAAAGATGGTCATAGCTCCTATGATAAATTATTATATTGGAATGATACCGATCTGTATCCCAGCTCCAATTCTTCTAAAATATAATAATATGATTAAACATTTTCTGTGGGACGGTGGTAAACCTAGAATCAATATTGGCAAACTATGTCAACCCGAAAAAGAGGGGGGGCTGGCTTTACCTAACATAGAACATTATAGCATTTCATTTGAAATGTCCAAGTTGGGTAAACATTGGCCAGAAACTAAATCAGATTTAGACTGGGTTTTGATGGAGAGGGAACTTTCCTCTCCGTTCACCCCTATCGAGGTATTGACTCAAAAGATAGATAATAAACAGAATAAAATAGATAACCCCATATTAAAATTCTCAAAAATGGTGTGGCAAACGGTCCACAAAAAATGTGCACTCTCTCCATATACCCAGAGGTATGCTTCCCTGTGGCACAACCCTAAGATCAAAATTGGCAAGCAGTCAATTTATTGGTCACATTGGTTAAAGAAAGGGGTACGGATAATTGGTGATTTATTTGTGGAAGACACATTTATGTCATATAATGACCTGAAAGAAAAGTTTAAGTTAGAGGGACAAGGCCACTTTTGGAAATACTTACAAATTAGAGACTGTTTGAAGGACAAAACAAAATTTCACCTGGAGAAAAATTCAGTAGAGAGTTTTTTACAACTTCCACCTTTACTTGGTAAAGCATCAAAATGGTATAACGTATGTCCTTGGGTTAAAAACAATACAAGTAAAAGTCTTAAAATAGTATGGGAAAAAGATTTGGGCTGCACTTTTGAGGATAAAACATGGGACTCTATTATCTCCAAAAGCGGGCGTTATGTAAGAGAGGCCAAAGGGAAATTTACTCAATATAAAATTTTGAACAGATATTATCTTACACCATTAAGACTGCATAAGATGGGTATTAGCAAAGATGACTGCTGGAAATGCCAAAGAGCAAGAGGTACATTGCTGCATGCCTCATGGGGAATGCCCGCTGATCTTTCCAATATGGAACAGTGTTATAAAATACATGGATCCGAGGGATGGTTAATGAGTAAACTACCTATTTCACCAAGATTGTGCCTGTTGGGGGACAGAGATGTGGTCCCAAATGTCCATAAAGCAGCTTTCAGAGTTCTGAACACCGGATTTATTACCTGTGCCCGTCTCATTTTGACTCTATGGAAGATGCCACAGACTCCAGCTTTCAAAACATGGAGAGAAAGAATGACTGAAAATGCAGCCTGCGAGAAAATGCTTGGAAGACTGAATAACGCTGTAACAGAAGAATGGGACAAATTTAGTGCCTATGTTTCTACTACATTGCAACAGTGATAACTTGAAATAACATCTAGGTTGCATTCGCATTTACACATAAACATATTAAATTTAGGGGTACCAAATTCTGAACTGAACCTGGGCAATACCAGGACTGGTCAAGTTAAGCGGGATTTAATCAGGTGTCCAGCCTGTATTTAATTGGGTGGGAACCAGGACAATGCGTGATGAATGAGAGTGCAACCTTACAACCATCAAGGTTTATATACCTCACTGGTTTTGTTTTTGTTCGTTGGTTTTGTTTGTTGGTTTTGTTACATGTTCGTAAAACAAAATAAAAACTTTAATTATAAAAAAAAAAGATCTGAAGCTCTCGACCTTGACTTCTCTAAATGGTTTTCAGAATCTGTTGGAATCCTGGCAAAAACCAATGCAGATTTGTTCCTGTCTTTGATTTTATACTTCTACCTTATGTTTTGCTAGTTTTTT
>JBBPBX010071636.1:0-18265 GCA_038048925.1 Garcialebias charrua | reverse complement strand
AATTTGTGTTATTAAAGTGTCTAGCTTCTTACATTTCCCTGAATTTGTCGCATGAATAATCTTAATGACCGTTTGAACTCTGGTCAGTTGTTCCTGCAGGGTTTCTTGTGGCTGGTCCTGTTTTACTCTAATGTGTGCCATATTTGGTTCACAATACATCCACTCAAATGCTTTATTTCTCAATTATTCTCCCATTCACTGAGTTATGTTGAAAAACACAGAAAGAAAGTCTGAGGTAAAGAACCTCTGGAATCAGACTTGCTTCTTTGTTAGGCAACACCTCCCTCTGGCGGACAAATGTGGCATCACCATACACACAACTCCAATGAAGACAACTTTAAATTCACACTCTCCGAGTCCATACAAACATTTAACCACACATTAAAAACTCATAATTTGAATCTAAATGAGATCTCTCCCCCCTATTATGAACATTTACATCGAAAAAATTAAAGAAATGAGACGTACAGTATTTTAAAACGAATTAAACACGAGAACCAATCAGCACCACCGCATTTAAATAATAGGCGTGCTTCCCTCCTTTAGACCTCCCAGGTCTTACACCCCTAGGGCGAATTCCACGAGTCAGTTTGCAAGGCTGACACAGGCACTCCGGGGCGGTGTCTCCCACGTGACTGCGGTGAGTTCCCGCGAAGCACAGAGACACGTAGGTTCACTTCCCAAGTGACTTCCGGCGCGTTCCCTGACGACACCGGGAAACGGGTTAAACGTTACGATGTCAATCCAAGTGGCAGCGACCAGTCTACCCACGAAACACGTATCGGATTCCGGGAAAATCTTGAACGCATATTCGTGTACACAAGATTGACCGCCTATTCTAGCAACTCGACAATCGAACGCACCCGGAAACGTGAGACCTCCCAGGTCTTACCTTACACCCCCAGGGTGAATTCCACGAGTCAGTTTGCAAGGCTGACCCAGGCAAACTGGGGCGGTGTCTCCCACGTGACTGCGGTAAGTTCCCGCGAAGCACCAAGACACGTAGGTTCACTTCCCAAGTGACTTCCGACGCGTTCCCTGATGACACCGGCAACGGGTTAAACGTTACAATGTCAATCCAAGCGGCAGCGACCAGTCTACCCACGAAACACGCATCGGATTCCGGGAAAATCCTGAACGCATATTCGTGTACACAAGATTGGCCGCCTTAGTCAAGCTACTCGACAATCGAATGCACCCGGAAACGTGAGACCTCCCAGGTCTTACCTTACATCCCCAGGGTGAATTCTACGAGTCAGTTTGCAAGGCTGACCCAGGCACACTGGGGCGGTGTCTCCCACGTGACTGCGGTGAGTTCCCAGCACCGAGACACGTAGGTTCACTTCCCAAGTGACTTCCGGCGCGTTCCCTGACGACACCGGGAAACGGGTTAAACGTTACGATGTCAATCCAAGTGGCAGCGACCAGTCTACCCACGAAACACGTATCGGATTCCGGGAAAATCTTGAACGCATATTCGTGTACACAAGATTGACCGCCTATTCCAGCAACTCGACAATCGAACGCACCCGGAAACGTGAGACCTCCCAGGTCTTACCTTACACCCCCAGGGTGAATTCCACGAGTCAGTTTGCAAGGCTGACCCAGGCAAACTGGGGCGGTGTCTCCCACGTGACTGCGGTGAGTTCCCGCGAAGCACCAAGACACGTAGGTTCACTTCCCAAGTGACTTCCGACGCGTTCCCTGATGACACCGGCAACGGGTTAAACGTTACAATGTCAATCCAAGCGGCAGCGACCAGTCTACCCACGAAACACGCATCGGATTCCGGGAAAATCCTGAACGCATATTCGTGTACACAAGATTGGCCGCCTTAGTCCAGCTACTCGACAATCGAACGCACCCGGAAACGTGAGACCTCCCAGGTCTTACCTTACATCCCCAGGGTGAATTCTACGAGTCAGTTTGCAAGGCTGACCCAGGCACACTGGGGCGGTGTCTCCCACGTGACTGCGGTGAGTTCCCAGCACCGAGACACGTAGGTTCACTTCCCAAGTGACTTCCGGCGCGTTCCCTGACGACACCGGGCAACGGGTTAAACGTTACGATGTCGATCCAAGCGGTAGCGACCAGTCTACCCACGAAACACGCATCAAATTCCGGGAAAATCCTGAATGCATATTCGTGTACACAAGATTGGCTGCCTTAGTCCAGCTACTCGACAATCGAACGCACCCGGAAACGTGAAATGAAACTAGTCAATGAGGTTCTGTTTCCCCCTCCGGCCACTAAGTGGGAGTTACCCCGCCCCCGTGAATCCAGCAGCCACAGAATGCTACCCATGACCGAATCGAACACGTTTGTCCCCAAAAAAGTAAGTAATAAAATATTTACAACGAACAAACGACACACACTAAGCGAACTCAACAATCACGCGACGTACACACACGCGCGCCTCGGTGTGAACACCGAGCGGCGGGGACCCAAACGAGTCTGGTTAAACTGTAACCTGTGCTAGGTTATTATTTATTGTTGTTATTTATTTTAACTTAAATAAGTGATCTTTATCACGAGACCGCTTTTTGACCAGAGTGCAGAGTAATTTGGATATTGGGCCGAATCGTCATGTTAGAGTAATTCTCGGCATGACTCACCTTGGTTGTTGTTGTTCTGGAGCTCCGCTGCACTCTCAGGTCAGGAAGCAGTCGTCGTCCTTCCCAATCAGATAGACACGGCTGTCAGAACGTCGAGGGTCACCATTTGAAGGGATTACAAACGGTGTTCAATGATCAGACGTGTCTTAAAAATGATAAAGATTTATTGACAGACACAGGTTAACAGAATAATCAGAGTACAACAAGAAATAGAACAATTCTTTGTGCACAAGGAGTTGTGAGCATATCAGACCTATCCCGCCGAAAGGTCCTCCGAGAATGTTAAATTTCCCTAGCTGTTGTGTGATAATATGTGGCTTCTTCTGGTGTGTGATTGGCTGTTCTACTGATAAAATCCTGGTTGCCGGGCCAACGACCCCCAGGTCTCATGCTGTCCTGCCACAGCAAGATTCTTTACGTTCTTGTGTGTGTATGGCTTCTCTTTGTCTTCATTAAGACATGAAGAGTTTAATGTATTATGTATATGTTTATATATGTATGTACCGTGGACTTTATGTACTTTTATGTGTATGCACCAGTTGGTCTGTATTTAGAATGTCACTATGTGTGTGTTTTATATTTTTGTGATGTTCTGTGACTCAGTTTGATTTCTGGGCTTGGCCCCAGGAATGTAGACATCCCTGTTTGGTCTACCCTGTGTTGTTGAAAAATATCAGTTCCACTTGTGTGGAATACCTGCTTCCAAGCTGCACAGTAAACATGTTTGCACAAACCAACATTTGTGAATACATTGATAATACTTTGTTTACAGTACACTTGTATCTTAGGTTCAATCAGAATATCGTATTAAAAGGTATCTAATCCTTCACACACTTTACCTTAATTCATTACTTATTCAGATTGAATAGTAATTCACAGATTATTTTCTTTTTCAGGTTTACCCAATATTTCTGTGATCATTTATGATGGATGGTGAAACATAGACTCATAAAGTGACAATGGAGACGTTGATTTAGTCGGTATGCCAGAGACACTACCTTTTATTTAAATCAACTAAAATTAACACCATTACACTTGATTGACTGATTTCACTTTCTTGCAATTTAACACATCAGCACATTTAACTGTAACACAACAGACATGAGTAATGAGTTGACATATTACTTTTTTATCTGTAGGCTCTAGCTTAATGTAGTTTCCAGCTTAAAATGATATGGGAAAGGAGGAAATAGGAGAAGAGGAAGAAATAGTTTAAAGGTGGGGTCTGCGATTTCTGGAAAGCGCTGGCACTTAGGAAAATTTTGAACAGAGACCTTTCTCCCTCCTCCCCCTAGCACTCTGGCTGACCTGCAACTCCGCCTCCTTATCTCCTCCTTCACAGCTTGGCCTGTCTCGTGAACGCGCATGCATGTAAACAGTTGTAATGGCGTCAGCGCAGTCACCGGTAAGGATGGACTATTTCCTTCTCAAATCTTTGCGTATTTGTAATAAAGTATCGTAAATTATGTATAACCCTTTCAATAAGTTATGTGTAGCTCTTACTTTGCTGCAGTGTGACATTTTATCTGTGTTATGCATCTAGAGTTTAGAAACATTCTTGATGGGCTCCGACGAGGAGTTTACACCCAGAGGGACTTCTACGGTCCGAAGAGGAAGCAGATTGCGTGGAAGATCAGGCAGGTCACGTGGGAGACGAAGCAGAGGACGCCGTGTGGGCTCATCTTCAGACGACCTCAGCAGAGAAGACATGGCTAATAGCAGTTATTCATTTAAAAAATATATTTTTATTTGCTATTATTTTTAATAAAGTGCTTCTAATTGTTTTTTTTATAATTCATTCTTTAGAACTATATGTCTCATTTTAACATTGCACATTACTGAATTATCTTTTGAATCATTTACCAAACAGTTCATTTCAGTATGAATTAAGCAAAATCACTGTGTCAACAATGGTCATAATGACAATCAAAATCACAAAGCCAGGAAGTTGCAACTTAAAAATAGACTTTATTTTTACATATCAAAGTCAAAGTCAACTTTATTGTCAGAACTGCAATATGTACAGGACATACACAGGATTGAAATTGCATTTCTCTCAGTCCCTCGGTTCAACAGTAACCATTTAAACACTAACCCACTAAAACATTTAATAAACAAGCATAAAATGAAATAATAAAAGTGTAATACTGTCCTGAGTTTTTGCATAGTGGTTTTTGCATAGTAGTATAAAAGTAAAAAAAGTTTTCACCAACACCAAACACCAACATTTAATAAACATAAACATAAAATGAAATAAAGTGTAATACTGTCCCGAGCTTTTCCGTAGAAGTATAAAAGTATAAAAAGTATATCTATAAAATAAATGCAGGTTCTGGCATTTCACATTTGTAAAAGAGTGACAAAGCAGCATATACACAGTATATGTATGAGGTAGTTGATATTGGTATAGAGGTAAAGTGGCATATGTAATAATGTTATTAAAAAGAATATATACTGTATATCAGCAGTAGTGTAGATATGAAAAGTGTAAATGTAAACAGTAGTAATAAATGTAAACAGTAGCAATAAATGTAAACAGTAGCAATAAATGTAAACAGTAGCAATAAATTTAAATAAATTTAAACAGTAAATGTAAACAGTAGTATGACTATAGGCAGTAATGTAATACAAACAGTGCAAATATAAGAAGTAGTGCAAACTGAATGAGCACATGACCGTGTGTTGAGTGAATAACCCATTTTGATGACACAGAGTTCAGTGTTAAAAACTTTTTGTTGTGTGGTAATGTGTGAAAGTTTTTTTTGTGTTAAGGCAGTACAAGTGGGAGGGAGGGCAGTGCAGGCAGAGTGTTAAGCATCCTGACTGCCTGATGAACAGAGCTGTCACTCAGCTGTCACTCAGTCATCATCACTGTCAAACTCAAAGGTTTCCTCTTCCTCTGGAAATGTCTTGTTTGTCCTCGTGTGGTGTCCATGTTGTCTTCAGACCAGTCAATACTATTTAAAGGGATTAGAAGATTAGTCTTCGACACTCAACATGTAATATTTGAGTAAATATTGACCAATACTACTTACACAGAATTTTGAATGTCATTGAAGTCACTTTCATAAACCTCGTCGTGAATGTCCAGCGAAGACATACTAAAACAAAAAAATATAAACGTGAAAAAAACATAAATTAACATTCGATAATTCTCTATTAGGTCATCTGGACAGTTTATTTTTAGTAGAAACGTTTCACCCTCACTCCAGAGGGCTTCTGGAGTGAGGGTGAAACGTTTCTACTAAAAATAAACTATCCAGATGACCTGATAGAGAATTATCGGATTTGATACCTGGACTATTGAGCATTAGCTTTCTTGTCATAAACTAACATTGTTACTGAGGCAACACATTACATTATTTTATTAAAAAACAATATTCAATTTTGATCATGACAGAAAAAAACATGTACAGTACTTGGGTACCAGTTCAATAAATTCTCTAAATAAAAGTTAATGAGACTAACTCGAAAGTATAGACAAAATCATATTTTTAACACGCACTAAAATACGTACGTTCAGTGCAAGTGTATGTTATACATGAACACAGAAGAACAGAATTTTAATTAAGTCATCTTTTTAAAAATTCTTAAATTTATAAAGTTGTACTTTTTCTGTGACGCGGTTAGAAAAATAAAATAATAAAAAAATAAGCTTCAAAGTCATTTATTGTCAATATTGTGCATCTGTATTATTCTAATTTTATGTCCACTAAAATTGCAGCACAGAAAAGCCATAACAATAAACAAATACATTATATAAAAACTGGAGCGTGAGATCGATAGGCGGATAGGTGCAGCATCCGCAGTGAAGCGGGCGCTGTACCGGTCTGTCGTGGTGAAGAGAGAGCTGAGTCGAAAGGCAAAGCTCTCAATTTACCGATCGATCTACGTTCCCACCCTCATCTATGGTCATGAGCTTTGGGTTGTGACCGAAAGAACGAGATCTCGGATACAAGCGGCTGAAATGAGTTTTCTCCGCAGGGTGTCTGGACTCTCCCTTAGAGATAGGGTGAGAAGCTCAGTCATCCGGGAGGGACTCGGAGTAGAGCCGCTGCTTCTCCACATCGAGAGGAGCCAGTTGAGGTGGCTCGGGCATCTGGTTAGGATGCCTCCTGGACGCCTCCCTGGTGAGGTGTTCCGGGCATGTCCCACCGGGAGGAGACCCAGAGGAAGACCCAGGACACGCTGGAGGGACTATGTTTCTCGGCTGGCCTGGGAACGCCTTGGGATTCCCCCAGAGGAGCTGCTCCAAGTGGCTGGGGAGAGGGAAGTCTGGGCCTCCCTACTTAGGCTGCTACCCCCGCGACCCGACCCCGGATAAGCGGACGAAAATGGATGGATGGATGGATTATATAAAAACAACTATTAAACTTTGGTTTTTGTTTCTGCCTACCGTAATATCTGGTGGAAATACATTTCATAAACAATATTAGACATACAACCTTACCATCTACATTTTAAAATTGTGTAATAATATTATGATCACAGTTATATTAGTTGCAGTGCAAACCATAAAATAATCTTGACATAAATACGGTTTCCCCTTACTTACCTTGTTTCCAAAACCTGAATGGGAGTCTCCCCAAATTCACTACTTCTCAGACCTTCCCCAAAGTCATCATCTCTGCATAAAAACATATAATGTAGTTCAAACAATAATCAGATATTCTTTTCAACACATTTATCACACAATGAAGTATTTTGTATGGCACGTTTCATATGCTGTGTCACTTCCAACTTACCCTATAATTCTAAATTATCTTTGTTTGTAGAATGATTCATACATAATAATCTATCAAACCAAAACATCTAATAAATCTCAATGAGTTCTGCTGAGTTTAAATAAACACAGAGTGCTTGCCAATGTAAGCTATCAATATCATTTCCTTACTGATCAGAGGATGATCCACCAATACTGGTATTTAATATTTTAATATTTTACGTCATTTTGCAGGTATACGGACAAATTTATCTAACATATCAAAGCATGTAGGATGATTTAAAAAATAGCATCAAAACAGCCATCTTCCATCCTGTTCTGCTGCTAGAAGTAAAATTTGAACTTTTTACGCTCTCCTTTCATCCTGCTTCACTGCAGGCTCATGTCCGCAGCAGACACCGCAAGTTTTACAGATTTTATGCAAAAAATTAATGATTTTTTAGGCCCTTTATACAGGTAAACGTCCAAAGAGGTTGACATGTATGCATCAACAACATATATTGTGTAGGAGAACTAACAGACTTTTCGATTAAAAAGAAAACACTCAAACAGTAGCTGTTTCAAAATGGCGGAGGTGGCGAGAGCTTCGGGTGCTCAAAGGATTGCAAAGCGATGCAGAGTTAGCAACATTCCTGCTTGACAAGTAAGTGTCTTTGCTTGAATCATGTGATAGCGCAAATGCCATGATATTATCTACAACAGGCTAAAACCGTTTTCCGGCCTACAGCTGACGTGATGCTAATGGTAGCAGCTAACTCATTCAACCTCAGTATTGTTTCGATACGTACATTTAGTTATCCTAACTTATTGTATTGTGGATCAGCAAGCAGATATGATGAAAGTAGTGTAACTGCGCTGTCTGTGTAAGAGAGGCATGATCACAACAACTAGCAATTAGCATATTGTCTGCAGATCATTTGGTGTTCATATATATCAGTAAAAACAAAAAAACTTATTTACGAGCTCTTAAATCAACCAGACGACTGCTAACAGACCTACATCCTGTCAGCACCGGATGTAGTCCATGAGCAGTCGTCCAGTTGGTCGATTTAAGAGTGGGGCCCGCCCTAAGGAGCCCTATTGGCTATTACCTGTCATGTGACAAGACATGATTTGTCAAGTTAGCAGTCACTCCAGTTAGCAGCCAGCCAGTGTGTTTCTCTGCAGCCTTATTGCTTGTTAGATTATCACGGAAGCGAGGGAGCGAATACAGAAGGACTTTACATGATAAACACGGTAAAAACAATTATTTGTTTTTAAAATTATAGCAAAGATGGGTCTTCAGCTGAACGTGTCCTTAATAAAATCACGTACTGCTCAAAACTGCAGGATTTTAAAAAGTAGGATCGCCACGAGCAACGCGCGCGGGCGGCTTTATGTAGCTCAATGAACGGATATAAAAATATATTTCATAGCTGACTTTATAGCACGAGGGTTCCTGAGCTGAACCGCTCTTTAATAATGTCACGTAGTGGTCAAATCTGCTGCATTTAAAGTAGGTTCACTTTGACTTCTTCCAACCTGTGCCTGCACTACGAAAATAAATTATAAAAATCGAATATTACTTCAAATAACTCCAACAGGTTACAGTCAGTACATGAACATCTTGTGATTACACTGTGTTAGTTTGGATAATATCTGCGTTGTGGTATTTGAGTATTCATGATATGTGTTACAAAATACTAGGGAGAAAAAAAATAGAAGCTAGCTTGACACATTTATGTCTATAAAACATTGAATATTAATTCAAATAACTCCAACAGGTTATACTGTAGTCAGTACATGAACATCCTGTGATTACATTCTGTTAGTAAAAAAAAATAAAAAACAGTTTCTGGACTAAATTAACCACATTTTTCTTTTACAGTCAACAGAAGAAAATCACCAGAATTCAACAACCTGTGTCGTCTTCTGGAGCGATAGGTGTATTGTAGGAGATGACATCCCGAGCGAATCGGTGTTAAGAGGTAGGATAAAGGTGTATAACACTTCATGCACCGCTAGTTGGCAGTGTAGTGCAAATATTGCATAACTTTAGCGGTTTAGAATTTAGCTTCCCCTAATTTTCATAAGACATTAGTGCTTTTGAAATAGCGGACCTAAATAAATTAATTAGTGCTTTTGAAATAGGGGAACTAATTTTTGGATTAGCGCTGCCCAGCACTGGTCGCCACAGACACTGGATTGTTTGTGTTCCAGCAGAAACAGAAAAATACTATCTGAGCTGCAGTTGAGAAAATACTAGTGGACATACTGACCTTTCTTCTTTGTTCCATCCATGAGTCCAATCAAACTAATAGCTAACTCCCAGACTTGACAAATCCAATCCTTGGGGAGGATCTCACCCACAAACTCCACATGAATTCAGCTCACTGCATTGTGTGGAGGTTCAGCAGCAGATGAACTGGGCAGGTTCATAAAACTGGCTTGAAACTGTGAAATACCGTAGTTTTACCTGGGTTGGAAGCAGCGAGCTGCGTATTATTACAAAACTTAAAATGGGATGTTTCTTTCAGACCTGCACAACATTTTTTCTTTGCAGACAAGGCTGGACTCATCACTTCAGTGAGCCAGAAAATACAAAAGCGTTGTAAAAGGGCCATGATGTGGTCCTAACGCCAATTAAGCAGTTTTAATACTAACAAAGCACCTTTTAACTGCTTCATTAAGTCTAGAAGCTTAAAGCTAACTAATAAGTGAGTGGAAGCAAAATGGAGTTTGAAAAGTTCATATAGGAGAAGATCCTTATTGTGGCACTGGGTTGTAATTTCCACCTGTTTTTTTAACATCAGGATAATATCAGGTTATTTATTAACGAAATGAAACACTGAATACATTTTTCCAGATAATTATCAATAAATAGTAAATTAAATATGTAGAAATTAATATTTTTAAAAGTTGTAATTTAGTCTGAGAGTAAAATGAGTATTTTTCAATAAAAACAAGACCGACACTGACAGAGAGGACTTTTGAGATTGTCAGCTTTCACAAAAAAACTGTTAAATCTGTCAATAGTTTTAATTCAGTTTTAACATCATTGATGACAAACTGACATGGAAACATCATGTAAATTCCATTAAAAAAAAATAGCTAGATCAATTGCAGTACTGTATAAAGTCAGGGATTTTTTAATTGATAAAGCTCTGTATATGTTGTATAACACAATCATTGCTCCACATTTAATCTATTGTATTGAGGTTTGGGGAAAAGCGTGCAAAACAATTACAAAGCCTGTTTTTATTTTACAAAAGAGAGCTGTAAGAGTAATCACCAGAAAACATTTCAGTCACCCTTCAAACACCTTGTTTCTTCAGCTAAACTTATTGAAATTCCAGGAATTGGTAGAATATAGTATTTTATCAGTTATGTATAGGGCTCATAATAACACATTACCTTTAAATATCCAAAGAAATTTTATAAAAAGACAAAGTTATTACAATCTCAAAGGGACAGAGATATTCATCAAACCACAATTCAGAACCAGCTTAAAGGGACGGTCTACCTCAATTCAGGGAGTTCGATTGTGGAATGCTCTGGAGAGTGATGTTAAAAATGCAAAATCAATGTATACATTTAAGAAAAAGGTCAAAAAGGACTTGCTCAAAAACTATATATGATGTAACTTAGTGTGTTTGTGTATTACACTTATGTTGTACTTATGATGTAGCTTAGTGCGTTTGTGTATTACAGTTAGAAAAATTAAGTAGAGTTATTCATTTTGTGACGCAGTTTGTGTATTACAGTTAGAAAAAATTAAGTAGAATTATTCATTTTTGTGATGTAGTTTGTGTATTACAGTTAGGAAAATTAAGTAGAATTATTCATTTTGTGAACATCTTGATGTTGTGCCATCTTGTAGTTTGTGTATTACAGTTAGAAAAATTAAGTAGAATTATTCATTTTATGATCTAGTTTGTGTATTACAGTTAGGAAAATTAAGTAGAAAAAAAAATTAAGTGTGATGTAGTTTGTGTATTAGTTAGAAAAATTAAGTAGAATTATTCATTTTGTGATGTAGTTTGTGTATTACAGTTAGAAAAATTAAGTAGATTTATGGGTGATGTAGTTTGTGTATTAGAAAAATTAAGTAGAATTATTCATTTTGTGATCTAGTTTGTGTATTACAGTTAGGAAAATTAAGTAGAATTATTCATTTTGTGATGTAGTTTGTGTATTACAGTTAGAAAAATAAGTAGAATTATTCATTCTGTGATGTTGCTTGAAGGTTATCATTGGTTGAACAAACTGTGAAATAAGGGGCAGATATAATAAGATTTCATCTTCTTTCTGCTCCCTTCATTTTATCCTACTTGTATTCTTGTATCTGATGAAACTGTCTTGTATTGTTCTTTTAAAATGAATGAATAAACTTCAAATCAAATCAAATCAAACATCATGCATTAACGGAGCTGTATGTAACTTTTCTAACAATATATTTTTAACATATTTCTTCACTCTGTCACTACCTCCTGACATACTGATTTTAGACAAGTAATCTCTGAAAAAAACTATTGTCCCCTTGCTTCTCTAAAAGCATTTCTAAAAAGCCACAGTGACTCACCGTTAACCAGCCAATAAAAACAGAGTTTGTAACCAGCCAATAAAAACAGAGCTTGAATTTGAATCAGCCAATAAAAACAGAGCTTGAATTTGAATTTCAGCAGAGCAAGGGGTAACAGAGCCATATATAGCTCTGAGGGGGAGGGACCAGAAACGTGTCTCTGTTAAAAATTTTCCTAAGTTCCAGCGTGTTCCAGAAATTACATACTGAACCTTTAGCATAAAGGACTAAATGTACTGTGAGGGTGTTAAAAAGAAAGCTGACAGCAATAATGGAAACACTTTTTACTACTATTTGTTCTTAATTATTGTGATGTAATGTTTTTAAGTTAGTTTCACCGGGGGACAGCGAGAAATGTAATTTTGATTCTTTGTATGTCTGTACATCTGATAAAATTGACAATAAAGTAGACTTGACTTGTCCCTATGTGTCCCTGTGATGGACTGGAGACCTGTCCAGGGTGTCCCCCGCCTCTCTCACAGTGATGGCTGGACATGGACAAAAAAGGAAGAAGTGAGTAAAAATGATGGATGGATGGATGGATGGATGGATGAATAGATGCATGGAACGTGCAAACCACAAATGTGATAGCCAACCAATATCCAGATGTTTTGTTTCCACACATATTTGAGAACAAATAAAAACCACGAGAACGTGCACAATTTGAGCCCCTCTGTAGAAAATTCAGTTTGACTAAAAAACGTATTTTACTTTAAAGCTTCAGTATGTAGCTTTTTTTATGAACATATTTCTTCACTCTATCACTACCTCCTGACAGACTGATGTTAGCCAGGTAATCTCTGAAAAAAAAAATATATATATATTGTCCCCTTGCTTCTCCAGGTGGTAAATAAGCATTTCTAAAAAGAAAAGGTGACCCGCCATTTTCCAGCCAATAAAAACAGAGTTTGTAACCAGCCAATAAAAACAGAGCTTGAATTTGAATCAGCCAATAAAAACAGAGCTTGAATTTGAAATTCAACAGACCACAAGGGGGCAGAGCCACATATGGCTCTGAGGGGGAGGGATCAGAATGCTTTGCCTGTTGAAAATATTTCTAAGTGCTGCAGTTCTACAGAAACTGCATACTGAACCTTTAAAGTGGGGGAAAAAAATCCTAAACTTTTTCAGCAATGAATTTGTTTTAAGCACTTTAAAAATGTTACAGAAGATATTGATGAGAACGGTCTGGAAACAAATACCTGAGGAACAAATGCAAATATTAAAATTAAAAAGTCAGGTTGTAAATTCTTATAAGCTGAGAACCTTTCAGGTTGTGTTTTTTTTTTTTCGTTCTTCTGTTAAAAGTTTTTAAATTTCTGAAATTTGTTGGCTGTTTTGCGCTCACCTTGGAAGTGAAACCAAAATTATGTGTGAGGCCAAACCTTCAGTTTGCACATCTTTACCCACTGTACCCAAAAAGGTTTGACTTATTTTGCCCCCATGTGTTCAGATCACAGCAGACGTTGCAAACTTAGAGTGACCATTTAAGTAGTCCTCGACTTACGACGGCCTTGACTTACGACATTTCGGGGTTACGACACGCATCTCCATTAAAAAATGTATATATATATATATAATTTTTTTATTGTGAAGCTGATTTTCGCAGTTTCTGGCTACTTCCGTTTTCCCGTTTTGCTAGCTGTGAAGGCTACAGCTGCCTGTACTCTCTAAAAAAACTAAGTCTGGTCCTCTGGACATTCAAAAAACAAAACAAAACTTGTCGGAGCAAGCTGGACAGGCAGCAGCTATGGAAAAGTAGCTGTTTTATGGACGGCGGTTTTACAACGTAAACAAATGGAGAATCCGGAGGAGGGACGGAGAAACGGAGGAAATGGCTTCACCAGCATTCCAGAGTAGGAAATTAACTCTTTTTTCACTTCATTATGGCTCTCAAATGTATGTGTTTTTTGATAATTATGTAGGGTACTGTGTTAGGATAGGCTAAGTGCTCGGTAAAATACAGTTCTGTACGTATAAAGTGCAGTTTGGACGTATGTTTCGAGTTACATCGAAAATCGAGTTACGACGCAACGTAGGAACGGAAGTCGGGGAACACCTATTTTGTAGTGTTGCTGAAAAAAAAAAACAGGATGAAAGAAAGGTTTTTGATCGATGTGACAGCACAGCCAAACACCGAAGCTAATCTAAATCAAGAGTCTGCTAACTCTTCATGAAGCTCTTCTGCAGGTGTTTTAATTCATCTTCACAAACTCTGCTAAAGATGTAAAGTTCTCCATTTCTGAATTTGACCTAAAGTTCTGTTTACTGGCACATCTTAACAACAGTGCACAACAAGCTAAAAAAAAAATGCTACACAAAAATGTGTTGCTATGGTTTTGTTCTCTTTTTTTTATCCTGGTCTGTTGTGATCTGAACAGCTGCCGACAGAAGATTGTAACTGCTGTTTGTTGGGCTCAGGTTAGAGGAGAAAAAAGACGTACAGCTCATATCCTGCAGGGCTTTTAGTTTAAATCCTGCTGTATCTCAAAAACTGTTCAGGAACAAAAATTACACAAATCCAATAGTTGAAACGTATGTTTGACCTCCCACTTTATTTATTTTCAGAGAGCAGGGAATTTGTATTTACCGGTACAAGGAATTAAAAAAAAAGAACAGCAACTAAAACATGGAATAAATATGTTTGCTTAAAATAATTATGAGTAGGTTTATGTGTATTCATGTTGGTTGAATGTGAATCGAACACTTCACAAAGTATTTTACTGAATAAAAGTTTGTTAAATATCTATTCAAATATATATATTTTTTTAATAGAATAGAGGAATTTACATTGTTTTAAATGAACAACATCAAGTCAGGTCAACATATTGTTTTGTTTGTGTTATTTTGTTTTGTTTAACTATTTAACAAGAATTACACAAATAACACAAAGTACCTGTTCATACAGTAAAAATAATTTTTTGAATTAATTTTTTAAGTCAAGTTTGACACACCTAACTAAAATGGATTAAACTCCAATGTTGTTCAAAAGTTTACCGTATTCCGGCCTATAAGTCGCACCCTTTTGCCTAATTTGCATGTCCTGCGACTTACACCATAGCGACTTATTTATGTCCCACCCTCCACCCCTAAACCATAATTATAAACCAATTTTTGGCTGAGACATGACCATTTTCATTCAGTCATTCTGACAATGAAAATATTCAACACTACCATTTTCAGCCACTAGATGGAACTCGAAGTTGGCATGCCATTATGTCATGTAATAGTTAAAAGGGGACACAATCGGCTTACCATAGCCTGCCACCTTTGTCTGGAGCAACCGTCAAATCAGCTTCATTTCGCTGTGTTGCCCCGGTGAAATGCAGCTGATTTGACCACTGAAATGCATTTATTAAGTAACATTTCAACTGAGACACACCTTTACTAAAATGTTGAGCAAACAAATAATTGTTTTAGGTGCTTACCCTGTTAAATTTCGAAGAAATGTGCACCTTTCCTCCTTGATTTCCTCCCTCTGCACGCTCCCGGAGCACTGAGGCAGTGAATACATTTGAAATGCAGCTGATTTGACCATCAAAGTGCATTTATTATAGAAAAGGTAGACTGAGACACACCTTTACTATAATGTCGAGCAAACAAATAATTGTTTTTAAGTGTCAATCTTGTTAAATTCTTGTTAAAGGGGACTACAGATGCAAAATTCACTTTTTAATGTTTTTTTTACTCAACTTTGGGTATTTACTTCATAAAAAAACAGTCCTTGTGCCAAAAAAATGCACCCAGTGGTTTATTTACTCTAAGTAGATTTATTTATTTTTGATAAATACACCAGGATTCACACTTCCTGCAGTTATTGACGTCACAGGCCGTAGCCAATCACCTCAAACCTGAGTCCAGCCCCTCACCTAGCAACCCCTGGTTAGGCTCAACCCACTTCTGTATTAAACACATGACTGTTGTTTTTCATGATTTCATCTCATCTTTTGTTTATATGTTCTTAATTTCATGTGTACAGCACTTTGTTGCAGCTGTGGTTTTTTTAAATGGCTTTATAAATAAAGTATAATTGTTATTTTTATATTTTAGTTCAATTTTTAGTGTATTTGCGATCGCTCCCAACGCGCAGCCGTCAAAAATTAAACGAGCGGACCCCCGGCGTAGGGACCAGCGGCAACGGGACCCTCTTCTGGCGCGATGGAGCGGAGCTTCAATTGTACAGCCTCGCTGCTGCCCTCGCAGCAGCCTCGCAGCAGCGAGGACCTTCTCCTTACTGATTAATTTACGGGAGACACTTGGTGAACTTTGTTGTCTTGACTGGAACAGCGATAACTCCCAAAATCTCCGCGTGCAACGAGCGGAGCTGGCGAACACCGGAAGAGGAACAAGCTAACATTAGCTTCGGATTCGGGTGGTCTCATGCTAAAAGGAGCAGCTAATTGCGGCGCGCTCAGACGGGTTTCGGTAAGTTATCTTAAGCTAGCACTAACAGTAAGTCAAATGAGTAATAAAAAAAGAGCTAATTTTAAAACAACAACACATTACAGATACTGGCTGTTACAGAGGGCGTTAACAGATCGTTGAAGGGCGTGGACTTCAAGAAACCGGTCGTTCAAAACGAAAGTTAAAAATGGCAGAATTAAAAAGGGTATAATTAATTATCTAAGAATTATTTTGTGTATTAAAATGAATTAATATTGTCAAGATAGCACACAGACATAACATAAAAATTTTAAATACCTATATGTGGTCTCCTTTAAAGTCCTCCCATGCATGCCTGGCAGCTAATCGATTTTCACACAACACCGGCCCACATATCCAGGTTGTCAGTGGTGGTGACAAGTAACAAATGCAACACATCAGCTGTGATGCATCTAAATGCGAACCATACGGCAAAGCGACGTATTTATGTTTTTTTTCCACTTTAGACATATGTGGACTGATGCGACTCATACGTTAGAAAATACGGTAATCTTCTTGACTCAGCCCACAGGTTTTCAAAATAAAACAACTTAAATGCTTCATCTTCAAATAAAGCCATCCTTTATGTTCACTTTAAAAGTAAAATTTTGACTGAAGATTTACAACTATTTTATTCTGGGGTTTTTTCAGTCACCTCCACCCTGCTGTGCTCTGTTGTGTCCACATCATGAGTAACACCTGTTTCACAGCCTGTCACTAGTAATCACTGCAGAGCTGAGTAAAATGTTAATCCACTGAGTCCAGTAATGATGTCAAAACAAGGCTACACTCTCCGTGTGATGAGCGCTGCATTTCAACACGTCTTTCAACGTGAATGATTGTCACTCAGCATCACACACGTTCAGGCGATCGATGGACATCTGCTTCACAAAGGACTGCAGACGCACATCGATTGAGGAGGATCAGATGCTGGCAGATGTTTAGTTTTTCCCACTTGAGTGTGTCTTTACCAGCATGAAACACTCAGGGCTGAACGTGTTAAGAAAACAACATTTTCACAAATAACTTTTTAAAGATGTCACAATGTTGCCATGTTTTATCTTTCAACTATGGCAGAACAAGACTGGCAGGTTATTGTCAAAGAAGGAGTTGAAGCTTGCACTTTGCTAGTGTTCGTTAATTCTCTTCAAGTTATGTGAATGTTTCATTTGTTTTCTTTAAATAATAGTAAAATTAGGCTGAAGAAACGAGTTTAAGTCCAAGCAACTTCCAATCGTCAAAGCTCTGCTTTATTAATTGGTCATAAAATGATAAGTGAATGTCATCAGACCATCAGAGGGCTAACAATCCATCGTTAGGCTTGATCATGTGAGCAGCTGCTTTCGGCTGTCATCAGCAAACTGGTTGATCCACTGTGAGAGTGTGCTATTTATAAGACTGAGCTGAATACAGCAGCTCAGACTGAGGAAGTCTTTCGGACGAAAGACGAAACGTTTCTACAAATTTTTTGCTTTGCTTTGTTTTGTTTTGTTTTTTGAATGTCCAGAGGACCAGACTTAGCTTTTTTAGATAAGTGAATGTCGCTCAGCCTGAGGCAGACAGAACTCTGATCCTCCAGATCAACTGACAATGTTTGTCTGCACAGACAATGCAGACATGTTTGTCTGTGCACGGCGCGTTATGTTTGTTTTTCCATATGCATGCAGACAAATCCACATTTCAAGTCTCATTAAAAGTTTCTTCATGATCGTCTATGAATGAAAATGGTGGTTTGCAGCTGCAGAGGAGATTGCACAGTGGGAGGATAGCAGGTGACCTGGATTTCACAAAGGCTTCGACATGTGTGCAGTGCTTCATGTTTTACCACTGATTCAGACTCAGAACGTTGGAAGAAGGTTTACAGTTTTGTTTAGGTTATTATCATTAATAACTTGTTAATTTAAAACGGACGGATGTGAAATGCACATGAAACATCTCTTCAAT
>JBBPBX010071635.1:0-18265 GCA_038048925.1 Garcialebias charrua | reverse complement strand
AGCTACGGCAGAATCGAGCTGCGAACCGCTGCGAACCGTTCTTATCTCCCTAACTCGTTCGTAACTAGGGGGCTACCCGTATTTGTTTGCTGAGAAAAAATATATTTCTTAGCTGCCATTATAGCACAAGGGTTCCTGAGCTTAACAGTTCCTTAATTAATTCACGAAATGGTCAAATCTGCTGAATTTAAATTGTTTCGGTTTGACGTCTTCCAAACCATCACGTGCGCTGCGAAAATAACTTATAAATAAATCGAATTTTATCTCAAATGTCTCATACAGGTCAAAAGTTTGTAAATTAAACTCATATAATTACACTCTGAAAGCTAAAAAAATATCTGCCGAGTGGTTTATGAGCTATTTATAACAATATAAATTGAAATAAAACGGAAGCTAACGAGACGATTCCGTCTCTAAAAAAATGAATACAAAATCGAATTTTATCTCAAATGTCTTATACAAGGCAACAGTTTTTAAATTAAACTCATATAATTATGCTCTGAAAGCTAAAAATATATCTGCCGAGTGGTTTATGAGCTATTTATAACAATATAAACTGAAATAAAACAGAAGCTAACGAGACGATTCCGTCTCTAAAAAACCCAATAAAAAATTCGAATTTTATCTCAAATGTCTTATACAGGTCAACAGTTTATAAATGAAAATCCATATAATTACACTCTGTAAGCTAAAAAAAATCAGCCGAGTGGTTTATGAGCTATTTATCTAAATACCGTGGTATTTGTTTATGGTAGCTAATCGCTAACAACATGCTATGGTAAAAGATCGTTGCTCTATGATATTTCAAATCAACCCAAATGGTTAATGTTTTATCATATTTTAAATCAGGTTCGATTTAGGATAGGCACAACTGTTTGGAAAAGTTCACACACATCAGACTTAATTAAAAATAATGAATATTTATTAAAGAAGTCTTGTGACAGAAAAAGGAAACAACAAAGACAAAACACACAGTTGTACATCTCTTCAGATATACAATAGACATACAAACTGTTTTCCTGCTAGAAATAATTGTGTCATTTAAATCCGCCACAGTACCAATAGCACACACACAAACTTAGGCATTGATGTAAAATCATTATCCCTCACCTTTTGACACAACTGGGAGAGCCGTCACAGTTTTGACAGGAATATACATCAACGTAGCCGATCATCTGGATCATGATCACGGCAGACTCTCAAATGTGTTCATCCGAGCTCCTAATTTATACCTTGTGGGTGTGATGACTTCACTCAAAACTTGTTTTCAAAGCGGTGCCAAGCACCGCCAAAAGATTTCTGTTTCATCTAAAAGCTACAAGGTCAGTTTGCCCTTAACTGCTGAGCTGTGCTCCATCTCCAAGTTTACTCCCTTTTCAGCAGAACTGCAAGACTTGAAGTGAGATGGGCGATATGCAACTATTCATCAAAGACTAGTTTTTCCAAGAAGGATAGGCTTGTTAGAGATGTTACCAAGGAGGCTACAAGGTCATGTGAACAAAAGGAGCTTAGTTTTTTCACACAACTCTTGTGTCGGATCAAACCTAATTGCAAATAGTTTCTTGACACTTAGTTTTTTCACATAACTCTTGCGCCGGATCAAACCTAATTGCAAATAGTTTCTTGACACTAAACTAAAATGTTTTCTCTCACTAAGCATTAACTCTTAACATAAAAATTGATAAACATTTAGTCAGAAAAGCATTAATAAAAACTCAATTCACTCCATCCTCTTATTTTCTGACTAATTTTGAAAATTTTCCCCGACACCTCATGGGAAACATGTAGTATAAGTCTGTACCCATAAACCCAATAACCAAACACTACTGTAAGTCGGTACCCATTAACCCAATAATCAAACACTACTGTCTTTTACTCGGTTTAATAAAAAAAACATGTGTACCAATTACACAAAGCAAGACACAAAAAACAAGCAAAGGAGGGACACTGCATATCCTTGCTCTATTAGTATAAACCATATGTAAAAACCTTATGTAAAAACCTTCTCCTTTTCAAAACATGTGAACACTTTCAAGCAGACAGTCAGACATAGAAACTCAATCATAAGTTTTGGCACTCATGGACCCGTTCTGTTGCGCACCAGAAGGGGTGTAGAGTGACTGCAAAGCAGAATTGCCAATTAATCAATCAATCTCAACTCAAATGAGTGTATAACACATTCACCCAGAAAATAAAAATAAAAAACACCTAAGTATTTTCTGAGGACGATTTTATTGTCCAGCTAAAACCTATTCCTGTTTGCAGCACATATCTGTCTCAAATTAATCATTATTTAGTCTTAAAAACAAATCACATTTCATCATTTCAGATTTTATCACTTCAGATAAAATAAAACAAAATAAAAACTCAAAGAACAATAAAAAAATGTTCCCAAACTAGTCACTTCATGATGGATCTTCGTGGCTCCACCCTCTGGAACAGCTCGGACACCTTAAAGGTTGATGCACAAGGTCGATGCATTGGAACGTTACACGCGCCGGACACCACTGCTCTGCCCACGCTCTGCCCACACTTGTTACCAGCAGGACCGACCCACAGGACATGTGGGTCACTTGAAGCCATCCTGTCTTCTCAACAAGGGTCATCTCGTGGCAAAGACCCCAACTGTCCTCTTTTCAGGACACATCTTTGTGTCGAAGAAGCGTGGAGTCACCAGCACAAACGTAGCAGTACCACAATAGCGATGAAGCGACCTAGCAGACACCATGTCACAGGCGCCCCGGCCACTCCCGTTGTCCTTTGCACGACCTCAGTCCGTCCCATCAGACAGACAACGACACACCACGACATCAAGCTTTGGAAAAAAGCAAAAGACTGAGATAGAATGACAGGAATTAGTGATCCCCTTAGATAAAAGGTTCATTCTTTAAACTTGGAGGAGAGGAAGGAAAAAAAAACTTTAAAACCCTCTTCCCCTTTAAAAAAAAATCAAAAACACAAACGGTTCTGCTCCTTTTTCTTAAGTGAGCAGCTCAACTGAAAAAAACAAACCTCTGACTGTATCAGTGCTCTCTAAAACAAAACAAAACAGCATGACTCCTGTGTTCCCTGGCCCTGCTGTTTATGTCTCAGCTCCTCTCTCCCTGTTCTGGAAATGGAGCAGGCTCTGCATATAAAAAAAACATCAAACAAGGACCGTCTCCTGACCTCCGTTCCTTCAACAACAACTCCCCCAGTCTCCCCTCTTCAGTTTTCAACATCTCCTTTTGTTCCTCCATTATCAACTTTTAAATCTAAGTCAGACCGCTGCTGTCTCACCACGTCCATTACAGGCTGATCTTCGTCTTTTTAAGTTTTTACTCACAACAGAGGGAACGGAAACTGCTGTACACACGCGCATACACACTCACAACCACACACACCTTTTACTCATCCTGTCTCTTTAACAACAGTTCAGCTGAAATTAACAGACGTTTTTATCTCTCGTCGTACAACCTCCCACACACGCTGCACACACCTCCTCATGCTCTCCTCTGCCTGTCTCTTTAACACTCCAGCTGGCAAATTCAGCAACCAAACACACTCCACCTCCGGCATTCCTCACTACAGCTGACCAACTCAGCACCCAAAAACACACTCGCATGTCCCACGCCTTCTTGCTCCAAACATACACTTTCCTTCAAGCTGCAACAACCTCTTTCTCTTTTTTCTTAGGTGCACACATGCACCTCTGATCTTTAAACAATAACTACTTTTTATTTCCTTCACTTCAACTGAGCTGTCAAATAAATCACCTGACAGAACTTAATGAGGCAAAACTCACAGCTGATCAACAAGTAAAATACTTCTGTTACTTTTCAGATACACAACAAGGGTTATATATTTTTCTTTTAACCCTGGTAAAATACTTCTGTTACCATTCTAGCTGCGTGCACGGCAAGCTATTACACATCTCTGTTTTCTAAACACAGCTTCAGAACGTCCCCCAAAACGCTGGTAAAAAAAAAACAGGACATAAATTGCTGACAAGGAATCACACCGCTTATCAGCTCTCAACAGCGGGAAATCCATCCGCTTTCCAAAACAACAAGGGAATCACACCCGTTTCTAAAACAACGGGACTCTCACCCACTTACAAGAACACAGTTTCACACTTTTCCTCTTTTTTTCCAAACAGCACGGTGTGCATTCCGTCATTAATCCTGTGCAAGTGACGCCATTAATGTTCTATGATATTTCAAATCAACCCAAATGGTTAATGTTTTGTCATATTTTAAATCAGGTTCGTTTTAGGATAGGCACGGCTGTTTGGAAAAAGTTCACACACATCAGACTTAATTAAAAATAATGAATATTTATTAAAGAAGTCTTGTGACAGAAAAAGGAAACAACAAAGACAAAACATACAGCTGTACATCTCTTCAGATATACAATAAACATACAAGTCAAACATACAAACTGTTTTCTTGCTAGAAATAATTGTGTCATTTAAATCCGCCACAGTACCAACAGCACACACACAAACTCAAAACATTGACGTTTAAAATCTCACCATGTGACACGAGTTGGGAGGCCACTTTCAACTCAGATGAGAATCATGTCAACGCCACCGAGCATCTGATCAGGACCACGGCAGACCTCCAATGTGTTCATCCGAGCTCCTAATTTATACCTTGTGGGTGTGATGACTTCACTCAAAACTTGTTTTCAAAGCGGTGCCAAGCACCGCCAAAAGCTTTCTGTTTCATCTAAAAGCTACAAGGTCAGTTTACCCTTAACTGCTGAGCTGTGCTCAGCAACATCTTACAAACTTGGCTGTGAGATACATGGAAACACATTGTGTGCTTCACTCCCTTTCAGAAGAACTGCAAGGCTTGAAGTGAGATGGGCGATATGCAACCATTCATCAAAGACTAGTTTTTCCAAGAAGGATGGGCCCTTAGATCTGTTACCAAGGAGGCTACAAGGCCATGTGAAAAAAACGAGCTTAGTTTTTTCACACAACTCTTGTGCCGGATCAAACCTAATTGCAAATAGTTTCTTGATACTAAACTCAAATGTTTTCTCTCATTAAGCATTAACTCTTAACATAAAAATTGGTAAACATTTAGTCAGAAAAACATTAATAAACTTCTAATTCAATCGTTTAAAAAAATAACTCAAACGTCTCATAAAGTTAGTCAGTTGTAAATGTCCATACAGTGATTACATTCTGTAAGTTTCATAAAAATCTGTCCTGTGGTTCTTGACTTATCTTGCTAACAAACAGCTAACAAACAGAAGTTACATCCAGAGCGGGAGGCTGGGCAACGACAGAGTCAGTCTGAGCAGAGGAGGCTTTTTTCGGACACATGAGCTAGAAACGGTCGGTGGACTCTCTGGAAGTGTCCCCCAAGCGGACAAAAGTGATACTGCACCATTTTATGCCAAAAGGAAAAACGGTCATATCTGAGTCAAAAATTTGTCTAAAAATATGGGAAAAAATCCATAAATATGTCGCTTCGTCATATAAGTCACAGGAAATGAAAATTAGTTTAAAAAAAACAGCGACTTATATGCCGAAAAGTACGATAAGTTAGATTACTAAGTTACTTTATTACCACTTTCGGTCGCTAGGGGCAGCAGTACCACTTTTGACCGCTAGGGTCCACCGACCGTTCCCAGCTCATGTGTCCAAAAAAAGCCTCCTCTGCTCGGACTCACTCTGTCGCAGCCCGGCCTCCTGAACTCTGGCGGTAGGTCTGAACTAGTGTTTGTTAGCAAAATATCTCAAGAACCACACAACAGATTTTGATGAAACTTACAGAAAGTAATCACTGGATGGATATTTACAACTGTTTAGCTGTAGGAGATGTTTGAGCTAAAATTCGATTTATTTATAATTTATTTCCTCGACCGTTTGGAAGACGTCAAAGCGAAACAATTTAAATCCAGCAGATTTGACCATTACATGAATTTATTAAGGAACGGTTAAGCTCAGGAACACTTGTGCTATAATGTCAGCTAAGAAATATATTTTTAAAGCATTTATTTTGCTAAATTTTAAAGAAATGAAGTCATCCCACCCGCACGCGTGCACATAGCGAAACTACTTTTTAAAATCCAGCTGATTTGACTAGTTCGTGAATTTATTAAGGAAAGGTTAAGCTCAGACACATCTTTGCTATAATTTTCAGCAAACAAATAATTGTTTTTACCGTGTTTTTGAAGCTGAGTCTCCTCCTCTCGGCTCTGTGAGCACCTCAGTGTTTACGTTTCTGCCACGCCTGGTGTCAGGTTTCACAGCCACAGCAGGTGACCGAATTGCCGCATAGACCAGACGTCTTTTTTATCACTCCCCGAGACGCATAGAGGAAATAAAATGAAATTATAGTACAACAGAAAATAACAAAAAAAAGTAACGCACAGTAATTTGGATAAGTAACTTTAATCTGATTACTAGATTTTGAAATAGCAACACATTAGATTACTAGTTACAGAAAAAAGTGGTACGACAAGAGTAACGCGTTACTTTGTAATGCATTACTGACATCACTGCATGCAACATAGCTGGTCTCACCACTGTCTTGTAAATGTTTCCTTTGACATTTGGTGAAACCCTTTTGTCACAAATCACTCCAGAAACTTTTCTTCATCTACTCCATCCTGCCTAGACTCTCTTTTTCACCTCTTTACCCCACTCCTCATTTTCTTGGACAGTGCACCCAGGACTTGAATTCTTACACCTTTGTGACCTCTGCTCCTTGTAGCCTCACTGTTCCACTGGCCTCCCTCTCATTCACACACATGTACTCTGTCTTACTACAGCTGACTTTCATTCTTCTTCTTTCAAGTGCATATCTCCGCCTCTCCAAGTTCCCCGTTCTTGTCACCACAGATCACAATGTCATCTGCAAACATCATAGTCCACGGGGATTCCTACCTGACCTCTTCTGTTAATCACTCCATCATCAGAGCAAACAAGAAGGGGCTCAGAGCCTGAAATATGAGTTTTTGGTATTAAATGTTTTCTGACTAATGTTTATGCATTTTTTAATGCTTTCTGCAACACTTGTGAATATGCCTGGATAGTTTAGTGTCAAGCTGACCATAAGAAACTGTATCTGAATTCTGTTTTCTGCAACTTGGTTTTGCAATTAGGTTTTATCAGGCGCAAGAATGTGTAAGAAACAGGGGCCCGTTTCTTTACACATGACCTTGTAGCCTTTCTTGGTAAAGGATCCAACACACTGGTCAAATAAAGATGTTTTCCCTCAAGTTTTAGGGTAAACGGACCCATACCATGTATCGCTTTGCTCTTGAAAAACATGTGAGAGTGAAGTCATAGTACTTGCACAAATGCACACACACACCCACGCATTCACGCACACACCACAAGGTATAAAGATGAGTAGCGCACTTAGAGTTTTTGAAGTCTACAGAGAGCCTCTGATCCAGGTGTCCAGTCCGTGATTGATGTGATTTTTCATCCGAGTCGTGCGACTTCCCAGCTTTGTGTCATGGTGGGAATTCTTTTGACATCAATGCCTTGTGTGTGTGTATTGTGTTTTTGCTGTTTTTGTGGTAGGGTTAAAAATGATACATTAGTCCTAGCAAATAACAGTTTGTGAGTTTGAACATGTATGTTTTTGTACATCTGAGGTGATTGTACAAATTGTATGTCTGTTTCACTTTTTCCTTCATCTGTCACAGTTCTCTTAATAAATGACACATCATTTTAAAGGAGTCTGTGTTAGATTTTTTCCTAAACACCACGTCGATCTTTCACAAACCTGCAAATAATTTAGAATATCATAAAACATTTTGGCATCACTCTGCAGGATTATAAGAAGGACTGCACGTTGTTTGCAAAAAAAAAAAAAGGAAACTGTGTTCTTGTAGTGGGTGGGAGTCCCATGTTCTGGAAGCAGGGGCGTGAGTCCCCATACCTGCCAGTGTGCAGAGGTGAAAAGTGAGAGCTGATAGGGTGTCCTGTCAGTAAATTGTGTTGTGTTTACAATATGGTGGGGGGACGCCCTGAGCCGTGTTCAGAGAACACAGACGCGCAACAGTTGCTGAGCAAGCAACTTGAGGGGAAAGAGAGGCAGGAAATAAGTATTTTGCCAAGGTGAAAAACCCTTGTTAGATCAGTAGTTTTACCTGAGGGACAAAGGAGCATCCTGAGCTTTGAAACAATTTTTTTATAAGCCCTGAGAAGTCTAGTGATTTATTTTGACAGTTTTATCAGTTGAAGTTAGAAGGGAATTGCGCCTGTGCAAGAGTTGCAGCGATGCTTGTGTGTGTGTCTGTGCAGCCGCGTAGAAGAGATTATTGAATGCACAGTCTGAGAAGAGTTTGTTGAGGGATTCCTGCAGGCCAGAAAGTTGGAAGTTTTCCAAAAGATTGTAGTAAAAAAGGAGTCATTCCAGGGACGCATGTGTGTATGCGCCTCTGACCAAAGATAGCAGCAGGGGAAAAATAGACAGAGTGAAGCAGAGAACATGACGAGAGTGGTTGAAAGAACAGCTCTGAAAAAGGAAAAAAGAGAAAGAGGGTGGAGAGAACAACTCATGTCTTTGTTCTAAAAAGTGGCAGGAAGAGGAAGAAAAAACGTCTGCGAGTTTTTGTCGTTGAAGAAATAGCTGTCAGCTGGAAGGAAAGCATATGTTTGGAGCGTTTGGGACGAGAGAGAACGGAGTGTGTTTGGAGCGAGAAGGCGCAAGGTGTGCGCGTGTGTACAGCAGCTTCCGTTCCCTCCGTTGTGAGAAAAAATGTAAAAAGACGATGGTCAGGTTGTGATGGAAGTGGTGAGACAGTAGCGTCTGCCCCACCTCCAGCCGAGTTTAGACCCATGCGCGGTTTTGAGACTAGAGAGAAAGAGGAGCAAAGGAGGCTGGAGGAAGAAATAAGAGGAACAAAAGGAGGTGTTGAAAGTGAACAGAGAGGAGACAGCAGCTTTGAGGAGGTGGAGAGAGGAAAAAGATCAGGTGGAGGAAAGGAGGAAAAACAGAAAGTCATAGCTGTCTTTTGATCTGTTGAACAGGCCGAGCCCCTGAAATTATGATTACAAATTGGTACATTAGACCACACGTTGAGATAGAAATTTATTGGAAGAATAAAGATGTACAAAAAGTGTTGGTTTTCTAGGTACCGGGACTGAAGAATTAACCTAAACAAGTTTAAAGGGCCTGTGGTAAAAATTGGAAGAGGGGTTTTTTCAAGTTTTTCTTTAAGTTTTAGTGATTATGGATGAAACTAATCATTGTTAATCTATTTGTCAAGCATTGCATCTTTTCCACAGCCTGGTGTCTTGTCCTTGTCATCTGCTGATGGGACAAACAGAGGCAGGGCAGAGGACAACGTGACCGAAGCGCCTGAGGGTGGTGTTGCCTGAGGGTGGTGTTCACGTTCATCTGTGCCACGGTGCTGCTGGGTGACTGAAGCGCCTGAGGGTGGTGTTGCCTGAGGGTGGTGTCCACATTCATCTGTGCCACGGTGCTGCTGGGTGACCCCTCCTCTATGACGATGAGACATGTCCTGAAGGAGGACAGAGAGGGTCCTTGCCACGTCTATTAAGGAAATTGAACCGTGTTAAGAAAACAGGATGACTTCAAATGTCCTGTGAATCAGTCCTGCTGGTGACTGTGTAAGCAGAAAGTGTCTCAACATCGACCTCAACATCTGTTTACATCCAACAGAAAGTTGGATGTAAACATCCAACTTTCTGTTTAGCAAGAAAATATCACTGCACTAAAACCATAGATATACGGAAGGATCTGTGTTCGGATATTCCCGGAAATGGCCCGCAATGATCCTTAAAAAATCCCAAAATCTGGATACTTATCTTCGGCAGATCCAAAATAAATGTGGCTGTTATTCGTCAAGGGTCTGCCAAAGATAAGTATCCGGATTTTGGGATTTTGGGATCTTTTAAGGATCATTGCGGGCCATTTCTGGGAATATCCGGAAATATAAGTATAAGTATATGTGAAGGATACGGAGATATACGACATCAGATCCTTCCGTATATCTATGGTTTTAGTGCAGTGATATGAATAAAAAGACAGTTAGAGATGTGGAGCACTACTGAAGAGTACTCACCAATCTTTCACATGCTTTGAACAAGACTACATGTGAATTGCAGGTGTTACATGTAAAAATGCAAATGAATTGCTTCTAAAGGGTGGGGACAACGAAGATCCATCGTGAATGACAACGAGTTTGGAACATTTCTGATGTTCCTTGAGTATTTAAAAAGAAATGAAATGATGAAATGTGATTTGTTTTTAAGACTAAATGATGAATAATTTGAGTTACGAATAAATCTCGGCTATGACATGCAAATGTGCAGACGGCTTATAAAAGGAGTGGTATATGTGCTGCAAACAGGTCATGTTAACCCGTGTTTAACCAGAGACAGGGTGTTGTGTGACTGGACAGTAAAGAGTCCTCAAAAATAAAGAGGTGCCTTTTTATGAATATATGTTGTACACTTGTGAGAGTTGGAACAGCAAGACTTATTGATTATTGAGTTTCTAAGTCTGACTGTCCGATTTGAAAGTGTTCACATATATTGAACAGGGAAAGGTTTTTACATACGGCTAAACTAATAGAGTGGGGATATGCATTGTCCCTCCTTTGCTTATTTTTAGTGCTTTGTTTTGTAGGAAGGATCATAAAATTAGATTAGTTTATAACACTGCCTTAGAATGAAGATTGAAATTATAATGAGGGATCATTGGTCTGGTACTGAACAAACTTTTGTTAACATAGATTCGACGGAACGTTAGGATATTTTGATGTGTGAATCAATTATAAGTGAGGGTGACCGACTCCATTTTTTTTTAGATTTGGTGTGTAGCTGTGCAAGGCTGGATATATACATACCCTATGAGGTCACAGGACAAAATTTTCAAGATTAGTCAGAAAATCAGAGGGTGGAATGAAATATGAGTTTTTAGTATTAAATGTTTTCTGACTAATGTTTATCAATTTTTAATGCTTTCTGCAACACGTGAATATGCCTGGCTAGTTTAGTGTCAAGCTGACCATAAGAAACTGTATCTGAACTCTGTTTTCTGCAACTTGGTTTTGCAATTAGGTTTTATCAGGCGCAAGAATGTGTAAGAAACAGGGGCCCGTTTCTTTACACATGACCTTGTAGCCTTTCTTGGTAAAGGATCCAACACACTGGTCAAATAAAGATGTTTTCCCTGAAGTTTTAGGGCAAACTGACCCGTACCATGCACCGCTTTGCTCTTGAAAAACATGTGAGAGTGAAGTCATAGTACTTGCACAAACGTACACACCCACCCACACACGCACGCCCACACAACAAGGTATAAAGATGAGTAGCGCACTTAGAGTTTTTGAAGTCTACTGAGAGCCTCTGATCCAGGTGTCCAGTCCGTGATTGATATGATTTTTCATCCAAGTCGTGTGACTTCCCGGCTCTGTGTCATGGTGAGAATTCTTTTAACATCAATGCCTTGTGTGTGTGTATTATGTTTTTGCTGTTTTTGTGGCGGGGTTAAAAATGACACATTAGTCCTAGCAAATAACAGTTTGTGAGTTTGAACATGTATGTTTTTGTACATCTGAGGTGATTGTACAAATTGTATGTCTGTTTCACTTTTTCCTTCATCTGTCACAGTTCTCTTAAGAAATGACACATCATTTTAAAGGAGTCTGTGTTTGATTTTTTCGAAACACAGCGCCGATCTTTCACGAACCTGCAAATGATTTAGAATATCATAAAACAGAGCCGATTGATGTAACACCATCTCCACCTTGAAGATATCTGTCACTCCTACAGCACACCTCACCACTGCTGTCCTAATATGTGTCCTGTACCAGTCTAACATTCTTGGATGCCGCTCCAGATTTCCTCATGCAATACCACACCCCTCCCTCGGCACACTGTCATATGCTTTTTCTAAATCCACAGACACAATGGAGTTCCTTTTGACCCCCTCTGTACTTCTCCATCAGCATCCTCAAAGCAAATGTGGCATCTGTGGTGCTCTTTCTTGGCATGAAACCATACTGTTGATCACAAATAGTCCCCTCTCGTCTTTGTCATGCTTCCACAATTTTTTCCTAGATCTTCATTATGTGACTCATCAACCCAGTTCCCCTGTAGTTCATCATCATCATCATCATCATCATCATCATCATCATCATCATCATCATCATCATCATCATCATCATCATCATCGTCGTCGTTAGCAGCAGCAACAGCAGCAGCAGCAGCAGCAGCTTTATTTATAAAGCGCTTTAACACAGCCACAGCCTATACAAAGTGCTGGACATTACTATAGATACAAACAAGATAAAAGAAAGCATATAAACAGAGCTACAAAACTAAGACACAGTGAACTAAAAATTCAATTTAAAATACAATAAAATGACAAGTTAAACAGGTAAAATCAATAAAAAAATGAAGTAAAATCAAGTCTCAGTTGGGTTGAAGACCAATGAGTATAGATGAGTTTTCAAACGGGTTTTAAAAATGGACAGTGAGGGGGCCTGTCGAATGTGTAAAGGCATAGCATTCCATAACTTAGGGGCACTAACAGAGAAGGCCCTGTCTCCTCGAAGCTTCCTCTTACTCTTTGGAATGACCAGGAGCAGTTGGTCAGCAGACCTGAGTGACCGGGATGGAGTGTAATGGTGTAGAAGCTCTGCCAAATAAGGGGGGCAAGGCTGTTTAAAACCTTAAAAACAAACAAAAGAATTTTAAAATGAACTCTAAAATACACGGGCAGCCAGTGGAGAGAAGCCAGGACAGGTGTGATGTGCTCTCTTTTGCGTGTTCCAGTTAAAAGACGTGCAGCAGCATTTTGCACCAGCTGCAGACGTGCAAGTGAGGACTGGCTGACTCCAAGATAGAGAGAATTACAGTAATCCAGCCGTGATGAAATGAAGGCATGGATTACTGTTTCGAACTGTTGCCGTGAAAGAACAGGTTTCACCTTTGCCAATTTTCTTAAATGATAAAAACCAGACTTTGCTGTGGCCCTTATTTGACTCTCGAGCTTAAAATCACTGTCCATCTTAAAACCAAGGTTTGTAACTGTAGATTTTACATACATGGTCAGGGGATCTAAGTCAACTGCAGGGCTCGAACAAGCTCCACTAGGTCCAAAACGAAGTACCTAAGTTTTTTTTTTCATTAAAATGCAGAACGTTTAGGGCCATCCAAGCTTTAAGATCCTCGAGACACGATAAAAGAGGTTCAATGGACCGGGCATCAACTCGCCTCAAAGGCACATAGTAGTTGCTACAACTCTGTACATCACCCTTGTTCTTAAAAATGGGCACCAGTACAATTCTTCTCCATTCCTCAGGCATTTTCTCACCCTCAAATATGCCATTGAATATTTGAGTCAAAAACATCACTGCCATCTCTCCAAGACATTTCCAAACCTTCACTAGTATGTCATCAGGTCCTGCCTTCCCCTTCTTCATTCTTTTTAGAGCTTTCTAGACTTCACCCTTGCTAATCTTACCACTTCTTGGTCCACAGTTTCTATGACCTCTACACATATGCATACAGCCACACCAAAACCAGCAGGCTATCGAGTTGCCTGGTTAGCCTAGTTTATTTATTCTAAACTCAAGAAGTGTATACAATGCGTGGGGGAGCTGGACCAAGTAAGCTAAAAACCTACTGGGAGGACTTTTTTGCACAATGTCATATTCGAACTACGTTTGCCTAATCTCTAGTCTACCATTGGTTTTCCAGCCATCCATTATCTTTACCCACTTCTTCCTTTTTGGGTCACGGAGGTCACTGGTGCCCATGTCCAGTCATCACTGTACGAGAGGCAGGGTACATACTGGACAGATCGCAAGTCCATCACAGAGCCACATAGGGACAAACAACCATTTACACTCTCACGCACACCTAGGGACAATTTAGAGTTGCCATTTAGCCTAACATGCATGTTTTTGGCCTGTGGGACGAAACTGCAGTACCCGGAGAAAACGCACACATGCACGGAGAGAACATACAAACTTCACCCAGAAAGGCCCTAGGCTGTGATTTGAAATGGGACAACCAGCTCGCTGAGAAGCCCATTGCTTCTTCAACGAAGGGAAATGTGTAGCGGCATTTTTGAACTGTTCATTAAAACTACAACACTGACTTCCTTCTGAAAAGCAAGCTGAGAAAGGAAAAAGGTGATGGAACTAAAATCCCAGTTATCCGGACAGCAGTTATTTTTCTTGCAACTGACAACAAAAGCAAAGGCAGCTACCAAAGCATCATTCAGGGTGAGTCACCTAATTGAGCATTAAAAAGTCCTTTCAAGATGGAAAGATGGTAAAAGAGTAATTCGTTGAAGCAGCTGACTCGTTGTTCCAAGACTTTAAAAGCAAACTAGAGATATTATCTTTGCTTAAAGCTCTCCAGGTATTATGTATGGTTACACAGTGCTGTGAAGTCATTTCCAAGGATTTGATCCATCAACTTTGGAAGTATATCTTGGACAGCAAGTGTTTCTCACAGCAATTGGATGAGTTTACAGACACGAGTGACACAGCTCAGTTGTGCATTTTTAGTCAGATGGTGTTTAATTTCAATTCAGTTTATTTATATAGCATCATAAATGGGGGCAGATATATAAAAAATTTTCTTCATTCTGCCTCCCTTCATTTTATTTCTTGATATTGTGTTGTCAAAATTGTGATTGTTTTTTTTTGTGTTGTATTTTAAAATGAATAAATTTAACAAAAATATAAATAAATATCACAACAAAGTTGTCTCAGGGCACTCTACAGAAACAATCACATACATAGAAAAGCCAGTTAGTAAAGTTCTCTATCTAAGGAAGCCACCAGACACGTCAAATCTTCACTTTGTCGCAGCCTCCCATCCTGAGCAAGCACAATGGCAACAGTGGAAAGGAAAAACTCCCCTTAAAAAGGAAGAAACCTCCAGCAGAACCAGGCTCAGGACAAGCGGCCATCTGCTTTGACCGGCTAGGTTTGAAAGGACAGGCAGGAAAGGCAAACGAACACAGAATGGCAGGTCCAAATGTAGGTGCAGGTGTACCTGAAAGACGAAAACACGTGTCAAGGAGAGAAAAAATCATTACAAACACAAAACAGGTTGATTAGTGTAAGTAAAGAAAAACATAGTGAAAAAAATGTGGTCAGGTTGTCCTTCAGCAGTCTAAGCCTATGGCAGTGTAGTGGAACACCTCATCTCTGATTTTTTTGGTTTTACACCTTTTCACTAGCCTGGTTAAAACCAGACCCTTGTCCTTCACTTCGCTTTGTACTGGGTCTGGGACTTGTCTCATAGACAAGGATATCTCCGGTAGATTTTTGACCGGACCAATCAGAGAGCAGAAGGCGGAGTTTTGAACGACGTCGACTGACGTCGTCAGTTAACCATTGTTTAACCATTGTAACCAAAGAAAATAGTTTAAAAAATCAAATGAGAAAAATATGAAACATTTTACACAGCATTTGTATTGACTGAATAAAATATATTAATAAGCAAATAAAATGATAATGAAAATAACTGTTAGGTGAAGTCTTGGTTCAGTTTCTCAGTCCAAAATTATATAACAACATTGGCTGCCCTACTATCACAGCAACTGTATTCTGCGATTTTGATGAATACAAAATCGCAGAATTTCATGATTTCTGGCATCATGATTTCTGGCAAACCGATCAACAAATGAGTGACTCATTTGTTGATCGGTTTGCCAGAAATCATCAAATTATGTTTGTATTCTGCATCTGTCTGTTAGCAAAATATCTTATGAACAACTGAACAGATTTTGATGAAACTTTCAAGAAATATTCACTGAATGGCTCTCTACGACTGGTTGACTTTTAAAGTACATCCAATTTAAGATGGCTGCCACAGCTAACTGAACTTAAACAACACAAAATTGACTACAACTCATTCAATTTGACAAAAAATTGAGATAAAATTTGGTGTGGTAGTAGCTGAGACTCATTCCCAAAGCATAAGCAAAGGACTTTTAGAATGCATAAGATCTTTCTTTAAAATTATAGCGTTATTCAGTGGTGGGATGTAACAAAGTACAAATACTTTGTAACTGTACTTAAGTACATTTTTCATGTATCTGTACTTTACTTAAGTAGAATTAAATGTGGGTACTTTTACTCCACTAGATTTTACATGAAGTATCTGTACTTTCTACTACACTACATTTCTATAATGTGTTGAGTTACAAGTTACATTCACGTTGCAGCTTTTTGATTTGTCATTAGTTTGAAAGTAACTGATGTTGAGAGGGGAGTTGGTCCATTGAATCACTGCAAAGTGGACAGGTAACATTAGGCCTGCCTTCAAGAAGAGCTGGACCAGTGACATATATTCTAGTATATACGTCACTGAGCTGGGAGCACCCACAGCACCACTAACACACCCAAAATGGATTCCACCACAGAGTCAGCAAGATACACACCACCAATGGCCTTATTGAAAGACTAAAGACTATTGAAAGACTATTGAAATATTATTGAAAGCCTGTTCAGTACAGCAGGACAGATCCTCTCTCCCAAAAGAGCCAGACTGGACTCAAAAAAAACTTTGAAAAACAACTTATTCTGAACTTGGACAAGAAATTCTTGCTGCAATATTAAAATGTGTCAGTTCATGGGATGTTAGGACAGGAGACAAGAGATGTCTCCAAATGTCTCGACACTCAGGTCCAAGTTTCGAAAATGGTGTCAGGAAGTTAAAATATTGTTCACTATTGACCCATTACAAGGTTGACTAGACAGTATTTTAACTAGAGTTGATGACAAACTGGAGTTGAAATGATCAGATGTTCCTTTGTTAGGTCTAATGCTCCTTTTTTCAAACAGACAACTTTTACTTAAACGTGTTTACTGCAGTTAAAATGACACATTGGTTTGTGTTAAATAAAAATGTTCAAAGGTAAAATCATTCCTCTTTCTTATTTTACTTAATGACATTTAACTCTTCATGTCATCCCTGAAATACTGACGCACAGAATCACAAGTCCAAGTGTGAACTGTGTCAGAGTAAACACAATAAAAACATGTATTATCTGCAGCATTGTTCATTAAAATGACTCAACACTATTAATGTATTACAGAAAATATACGCACACTTGATGATTTTGTAAACCATTGCATTAGGTAATACATTCAGCAAGTACTTTTACTTTAATACTTTAAGTATTTTTAAAAGCAAGTACTTATTTACTTTTACTTAAGTAAAAACATTAATATGGTACTTCTACTTTTACTAGAGTACATTTTGTCTGTTTATTTGTACTTTTACTTAAGTACAGTGTTTGAGTACTTTCTCCACCACTGGCGTTATTTATTTGGAATCAATGATGTTGGTCTGTTAGCAAAATATCTCATGACCCTCTGGACAGATTTTGAAAAATCTTTCAAGAAATAATAAACGGATGTTTCTTTACTGCTGATTAACTTTTGAGTACAATTGAATTGAAGATGGCTGCAGCAGGCAATTGAAATAAGCCAAACTCAAAAATGGTTATAATTCAGTTAATTTTACAGATATGGAGTTAAGTGATTGTTTGTTTAAAGTGTAAGGGGTTAAATGGAGGTCAATATTAATACTGACCTCTTTACCTTAATTAATTTACTTATTCAGATTGAATAGTAAATGTTCACGGATTCTGTTCTTTTTCAGTTTACCCAATATTTCTGTGATCTTTATGATGGATAAATAAACAGAGCCATTAAGTGACAATGGACATTAACTTAGTTTGGTATGCCAGGCGACACTACCATTTATTTAAAATAAATCAACTAAATTAACACCATTACACTTGATTGACATGATTTCACTTTCTTTCAATTCAAATACGTCAGCACACTTAAATTTAACACAACAGACATAAATACTAGATGTTATACATATTTAGTCTGTGGGCTCTTTAACTTCAAAATATAGTTTCCAGCTTAGGTTGAGAGGGAAAAGAAATAGGAGGAAAGATTTAAGAAGAAAATTATCCTGAGCATGAGACCAGAGTGACACTTCTCATCCGACTTCTGCTAAAATCCAAGTACGTTTTGTAAACAGCCCTTTACCTTTTGACGACAGCCCGGTAAGAGGGAAGACACCAGCCTTCAGATGCACAGAGTCCTTTAGTCCCAGCACGTCCAAAACTGGTTTTAGTTTACGTTTCAGCGTCTCCTGGCTTCCGCGTTGGTCATCAGAGAATATGTCAGCTTCAGGCCTCTGACTTCAAGATAAACTTATTCCAAGAAGGAATAGACAAAGTTCTTGATCTTACGCTTGTTCGAAGTAGACTCATAACAGCCTGTTATCAGTCCT
>JBBPBX010071634.1:0-18266 GCA_038048925.1 Garcialebias charrua | reverse complement strand
TGATTCAGAAAGAAAAGCACTAAAGGATTCAAGAACTCACGGATTTAAGGTTCTTTATTGTCACTTGTGTCACATAGGTGCATGTGGTGGGAAAAAATATGTACACAGGGTCCTAGTTACATCCAGCTATAGCAAAAATATAAAGTGTAAAAAAAAAAAGTAAATAAGGATCTAAGATACAATATAAACTAAGATATACACTAAACAAAAGCTCAATGATACGCAAAAAAAAAGATACATGCTAAACACTAACAGTGCAAAACACCGAACAACAGCAACATGATTCACATACACTGTAGGTTCGGTTCAGCTATAATTTAAAAAGCAACGTGACAAAAGCAAAGCAACACGTCATTGAATAACAGGGTTTATTTTTCCTTTTACAATAAGGTGGATATATTTGGCACAAGTGTGAAGAAATTATTAAAAGCGCTCACACCTCTTCATCTGACTTGCGTCCTCTGAAAACCATCTTCACAGAGAATTAAGTTCATAACAGTGTTTGTGGACACTAATAATCACTGTGGAGCGAACTGATGCTAAAATTATTAGCCCCAGGCTACTCATTTGAGCATATGAACTTTTTCTTGCAGCTTCAGGTGCAGCAACACAAAATCAAGGAGTTTATCGCTCCCTAGTGATGAATTGCGATGCGAGAACATTGATGGTTTTAAGAACTTAACTGTGTTTTGCCATGTTTCGGCATTTGAGTCGGGACTGATTACTTCCTGTTAGAAAGACTGATTGTTAGATGAAGGGCCATCATGGCAAGTCAAAGTAATCTCGGCCTTGTGGTCCTCGATTCCACTTGTTTCTCAAACGGCTTATAATTTTTCTGAAACATCATCTTTAACAGTTTTTACTCAGTGATACATTGCAGTAAGATAAAATAGAAATGTTAAGTTATATGTTGTTTTGGCCAAAAGTGATCAATATGAAGAAAAAAAAAACTGACATTTTTAGTAGGTTCTGTTAAATGATTTTCTTCAGTCTCTTTTCATCTGAGGAGGCAAAACATCCACCCATTCATCCACCCATTCATCCATCCATCCATCAATCCATCATCTTTACTCACTTGTTCCATTTCTGGTCACAGGGGTCACAGGTGCCTATGGCCAGCAGTTACTGTAGGAGAGCCGGGGTACGCCCTGGACCGGTCTCCAGTCCATCACAGGAACACCTGGACAGGTCTCCAGTCCATCACAGGGACACCTGGACAGGTGTACAGTCCATCACAGGAACACCTGGACAGGTGTACAGTCCATCACAGGAACACCTGGACAGGTGTACAGTCCATCACAAGAACACCTGGACAGGTGTACAGTCCATCACAGGGACACCTGGACAGGTCTCCAGTCCATCTCAGGAACACCTGGACAGGTGTACAGTCCATCACAGGAACACCTGGACAGGTGTACAGTCCATCACAGGAACACCTAGACAGGTGTACAGTCCATCACAGGAACACCTAGACAGGTGTACAGTCCATCACAGGGACACCTGGACAGGTCTCCAGTCCATCACAGGGACACCTGGACAGGTTTCCAGTCCATCACAGGGACACCTGGACAGGTCTCCAGTCCATCACAGGACACCTGGACAGGTCTCCAGTCCATCACAGGGACACCTGGACAGGTCTCCAGTCCATCACAGGACACCTGGACAGGTCTCCAGTCCATCACAGGGACACCTGGACAGGTCTCCAGTCCATCACAGGGACACCTGGACAGGTCTCCAGTCCATCACAGGGACACCTGGACAGGTCTCCAGTCCATCACAGGAACACCTGGACAGGTCTACAGTCCATCACAGGGACACCTGGACAGGTCTACAGTCCATCACAGGGACACCTGGACAGGTCTACAGTCCAGCACAGGGACACCTGGACAGGTCTCCAGTCCATCACAAGGACACCTGGACAGGTCTACAGTCCATCATGGGACGCAAAGAAACAAACGATACAAACAATCATTCACTCTCTCACTCACACCTAGGGACAATTTAGAGTCACCAATCAGTCTAACATGCATGTTTTTGGTCTGTGGGAGGAAACTGGAGTACCTGGAGAAAACCTACACATGGAGAGAACATGCATACTCCACCCACAAAGATGTCATGCTGGGATATGAACCAGCAACCTTCTTGCTGAGAGGCAGCAGCTCTAATAATAATAATAATAATGAATTCAATTTGTAATGCACTTTTCATTAATAAAAATCTCAAAGTGCTACAATGTGTAACAAGGTAAAGATAAAAAATAAAACAAGTGATAAAATCAAATAAAATCAACAATAATATCGACTAAGATCAAAGATAAAATCATGTAGATTTAGGCTTGCTTAAAAAATAAATAAAATAAAACAAGTGATAAAATCAAGTAAAATCAATAAAGATATCAGCTAAGATCAAAGATAAAATCATGTGGAGGCAGAATAGGCTTGCTTAAAAAGAAAAGTCTTAATGCCGCTTTTAAAGTCAACCAGTGACTGTGGAGCTCTCAGGTCATCAGGGAGGGAGTTCCACAGGCGGGGGGCAGCCACACAGAATGCTCGGTCTCCCATGGTCCTCAATTTGGTCCGAGGAATATGAAGTAAATTACTGTTCTGTGACCGTAGAGACCGGGTGGATGAATATGGTGCAAGAATGTCCTTTAGATAGTCAGGTGAAGTGCCGTGCAAGCATTGATGGGTAATGAGAGCAGTTTTATATTGAATTCTGTAGGTGACAGGAAGCCAATGGAGGTTATGGAGAATGGGTGTAATATGATCAAATTTGCGAACTCTCAACAGAATCCTAGCTGCACTGTTTTGAATATATTGAAGCTTCTGAATGTTTTTGCCAGGGATACCAATAAACAGGGAGTTGCAGTAGTCGAGCCTGGAGGAGACAAAGGCATGGACGAGTTTCTCAGCATCAGAAAAAGTCAGAGATGGGCGAAGTCTGGAGATGTTTCGAAGATGGAAGAAGCAGGTTTTAAACAGATGCTTAATGTGATTTTCAAATGTGAGATGAGAGTCCATTTTTATTCCAAGATTTGTAACAGAGGTGGAGAGGGGGATGTCTTGACCAGAGAAGGAGATTGTTGTTAAAGTTGATGCTTGTATCTGGTGAGGGGTGCCAATCAATATGGCCTCGGTCTTGGAGCAGTTCAGTTGAAGAAAGTTTTGATTCATCCATGCCTTTATTTCCTCCAGGCAGGCAGAGAGAGCAGTGAGTGCAGTGAGAGCAGTGAGTGAAGATGGAGATAGGGATGATGATGATGCTCCAGTCCTGATGTAAAGTTGTGTGTCGTCGGCATAGCAGTGAAAGGAAATGTTGAACTGATTAATAATTTGACCCAAAGGCAGCATGTAAAGGGAAAACAGCAGGGGCCCCAGAACTGACCCCTGAGGTACACCACAGGAGACACCGACTGTCTGGGAAGTGGCATTGCCAAGACTGACACATTCCAGCCTATTGGAGAGGAAAGATCTGAACCAGTCCAGGACAGTGTCACAGAGACCGACCTCCACATGAAGACGGTGGAGGAGGATACTATGGTCCACAGTGTCGAAGGCTGCAGTGAGGTCAAGGAGGACAAGGATGGAGGGAGAACCAGTGTCAGCAGCCATGAGGACATCATTCGTTACTCTCAACAATGCAGTCTCAGTACTGTGAGCTGCTCTGAATCCAGACTGGAACTTCTCATACAGAGAGTGTTGCTGTAGGTGTTCCTGCAGCTGAGCAGCAACTGCTTTCTCCAGCACTTTGGACAGAAATGGGAGGTGGGAAATTGGCCGGTAATTTGAAAAAATGTCGGGATCCAAATTAGATTTTTTCAGAAGAGGCCTAATGATGGCAGTTTTTAGAGGCAGTGGAACATGACCAGATTGTAGAGACTGATTTATTATTTGTGTGATTAATGAGCTAATTGCAGAGTGATTGGATTTTATGAGAGATGAGGGGAAGGGATCCAGGGCGCAGGATGAAGGCTTCATTTTCTTGAGGATGGTCTCTACCTCACTCTGAACAACTTCATCAAAGCTGCTCAGGGTCCCAGAAAGCAGATGGGTAGATGGCACACTAAGGTCAGGGAGGTTGTGGAGCTGGGATCTGATAGTGTTAACTTTGTTTTTAAATGATGAGAGGAACAGGTCGCATTTTTGAACAGAGTCCTCATGATTTTGTTTAATGGGATTAAGCAGATGAGTTATTGTGGAGAAGAGCTGTTTAGAGTTTCCAGGGCAGGTGTTGATGATGTTGGAGTAATATTTGAAACACTGTGCCACGCAAAGTGTAACATCACACAGTTACATTTGTTACAATTTTCTAGGGCCAACACATCTTTGGTGACTATGAACCACCAGACTTTACCTTTGGGGGAAAAGTTTTGTATTTCCCTACTTTCATTTTTCAGAAGCTGGGGAAGATTTGAGTAATTTTAGAAAACCTCCTCTTGCTGAACTGCTTAGAAACATTTTTATCACAGATGCATTTTAGGACAAAAAAGAGCAATAAAAGAGTAAATATTCATATATTAAGTGCACTAACATTATTTTATTGTATTATAAAAATTCTAAATAGAAAAACATGAAAGTATTTTGTTCTTCTTAAATTCCCCTTCATCAATATTTAAACAGTTTTACTCGGAACTGGAAAAAGGTTTGGGTGTGCTGTCAGCACTTTGCTTAATTGTTGAGGAACACATGCTTTCTCGCTTGTGGAGTGTGAATTAAAATAATAAAAAAATTAATATATACTGTTGGTGAATTGTTGAGGAACACGTGATTTCTTGCTTGTGGAGTGTGAATTAAAATAATAAAAAACAAACATATACTGTTACTGTGTAATAATTCCTTTGAGAGTGCCTCCTGACAAACTGTTATTGGTTATATGTGTCATTTTATAGTTGTAGCTTTGTAAAGAGAATGTTCTAATTACATGTCCATGCAATTAGGTCAGTAATTTAAAGCAATAAGCTTGTGTATTCCCCTTTAGTAATAAAGAAGCCCTTCATGGCCCATATCTGTCACAAAGAGGGCTTTTCCTTCATTAGTTAACACGTTAATAGACATATCCTGTCATAACTGGTGCTTAACACTCATTCAGTGCTGAAATCGTGCACACATGTAAAGCTGGTCTACATAAAACACACATAATAACACAATAATTGGTGCATTTTAAACCTAAACTTGAGGAACATGTCTAATTCATACATGTCATAAAGACACCAAGGGAAAAAAATGCATAAATGTTCACACATCTAAACATATACCATACCATACCATTTTATTTATAGAGCACTTAAAACAGCAACAAGGCCAACCAAAGTGCTGTACAAACAAACAAACAAACAACAGGCAACACATACAATGAAGTACAAAAATTAGACATAAAAATATTGCAGATAATAAATAAAATGACCAAATACAGATCAGCTGGTGTTGAAAGCAACAGGGTAGTAATGGGTCTTTAAACAGGATTTGAAAACCGAGAGGGATGGGGCCTGTATGACGAGCAGAGGTAACTCGTTCCAAAGTCTTGGGCCTGCTACAGAGAAGGCCCTGTCACCTCTGTGTTTTAGATGAGTTCCTGGAACTGTTAAAAGTACCTGGTCCGCTGACCTCAAATCATGTGGTGGGTCATACAGCTGTAGCAAATCAGTGAGATAGGCGGGGGCGAGACTGTTCAGTGATTTATAGACATATAGGAGAATTCTGAACTGGATTCAAAGATGAACCGGTAGCCAGTGCAGGGAGGCCAAGACTGGTGTAATGTGCTCTCTTTTGCGTGTACTGGTTAAAAATCCGGCTGCTGCGTTCTGGACCAGTTGTAATCGTGCATTGGTGGTCTGACTGATACCAAACAGGAGTGAACTGCAGTAATCAAGCCTAGATGTGATAGATGTGTGCACTTTGAGATTTTCATTAATGAAAAGTGCGTTATAAATTGAATTCATTATTATTATTATTATTATTATTATTATTATTATTATTAAATGCGTGAAGGACTGTCTCCAGGTTATTTTGGGATAATATGGGCTTCAGCTTAGACAGTCGCCTCAGCTGGAAAAAACAGGATTTAACGATCATGTTTACATGACTGTTGAGTTTCATGGAAAGATCCATTATTACTCCCAGATTTGTTACTCTTTGTTTTTCTGACAGGGCTAGAGCAGGAAGGTTGATGCAGTGTTTGTGATCATGTCGTTGGGAGGGAACAACATGACTTCAGACTTCTTTTCATTGAAACGTAAGAAATCTAAAGCCATCTAGTCCCTGATGTCAGCCAGGCAGTCAAGCAGAAGTTGAATAGAGCATGTACCATTGTGTCTTAGGGAGAAGTAAATTTGACAGTCATCGGTGTAGAAGTGAAAAGGTATGTTGTGTTTCCGGAAAATAGTACCTAGTGGCAGCATGTATGAAGAGCAGGTTGCCGGGTGAACCCTTGTGTGTTTTGGCTAATGACATCAAGAGCCTCACACGCAGAGCCTATTCACACATGGGGCGGCCGTGGCATAGTGGTAATGGCAGTCTTCCCCCAATCGGAAGGTTGGAGGTTCGAATCCCGGTTCCCCACACCATGTGTCGTTGTGTCCCTGGGTAAGACACTTAACCCTGAGTTGCTCCCGGTAGGACTGGAAGGCACCTTGCATGGCAGTCGCCGCTACCGGTGTATGAATGCGTGTATGAATTTGTGGATGGTTGGTATTGTAAAGCGCTTTGGGGCTTCTCACAGCGGGCTGTAAAGCGCTATATAAATATCTCCATTTACCATTTACCATTTACATGCAGTCAGGGTTTTAGAATGAACTAGCGAAAGATCAGTTCATCAGAGCCCTGGCATCACCGGAACTGCGTGTGAAGGTTCAGCTGATGCACCCCAGATCCTTGCAAGACGCACTGGACTTAGCAGTGGAGAGGGAGTGCTTGCTTGAAGTAGCAGCTGGAGACAACCAGAGAGGACAGCTACTGGCATGCAGATCTGCAGAGGGAGCAGAGCTGAACCAGGAGAAACCTGCCTGGGTCTCAGAGTTGACAGAAATGGTCTGAGCGGTGTCACTGCAGTTGACGTGGGACTCCTCTGCGCCCCCTGTCCTTTGTTGGGGCTGTGGCCAACTGGGACACCTCCTGAAGCGGTGTCAAAGCAGTCAAGACGCAGGGAAACGACATGGGATCTGTGGGGTGGAGGAATCACAGATCCCTACCGTAGCCTCCACATTTTCATCGCCAGCGGGCGGGGCCTGACAGCTTAGACAGGGGGCCCTAGCCCAGTCTTACTCTGAAATGGATTCAGTCCAAGACCAAGCGATTGGTTGTGGTGGTTGACCGCATGTGTGTTAGGGATTTTTGTTATGTCCCAGTCTCAGTGGAAGAAATCCCATGCACAGCCCTGATCGACACTGGTTCCACGGTGACACTAGTGAGGCCTGATGTGGTGCCAGACTGGAATCGGATCCAACCCACTACAGTGCAACTGCGCACAGTCACAGGGGACATGGCACCTATGAAGAGGAGGGGACAATGACTGTTAATGTAGGTGGCCGATCTATCACCCATCCTGTGTGGGTAGCAGAGGTGCAGGACATGTGCATATTAGAGTTTGACTTTTTAAGGGCTGCAAGGTACCAGTTGGACTTAGGTGGGGGGACATGGAATTTCAAGGAGGGCCCTCTCATTCCACTGTTACCCTCAGTTTCTGATCAAGCTCGTATGGGTCCTGTGGCCTGTTACACAGAACCTCAGATTGCAGCTGTCAAGCACATCTCACCTTAGTCCAGACAGATTGTTGTCACATTGGCCCCCACACCTACGAAACCTACGCCCCCAGTGTGGGTGCCCCAGGAGACAGAAGAGGCGTTGGTGACCTTGGTGCAGAAGATCTGAGCAGAAAACTGTAGGGGTTTAGACACCCAGCAGCAGGAACAACTGTGACAGTTGCTCATGGACTTTAAGGATAGCTTTGCCCTGAGTGAAGACCAGGAGGGTCGGACTCAGTTGATGGAACATGACATTCTGACAGGAGATGCATCCCCAATAAAATGTCATCCCCACAGGCTTCCCCTGGCCCATCAGAAAGCATGTGACAAGGCAGTGTTGGACATGTTACAGGCTGACATTATCGAGCCTTCAGACAGCCCCTGGACGGCTGCTGTTGTCATGGTACCCAAAAAGAATGGAGAGTGGCGCTTATGTGTTGATTACAGGCCACTGAACGAGGTGACAGAGAAAGACTCATACCCACTGCCTAGGGTCGATGAGTCACTGGACCTAGTGTCCGGCTCCAACTGGTTCTTGTCTCTGGATCTTCGGAGCAGTTATTACCAGGTTCCCCTATCGACAAGTGCCAGACCTGAGACTGCTTTTTGTACAGGGCGGGGACTCTGGCCGTTCAAAGTACTCCCATTTGGGTTGTGCAATGCACCTGCAACTTTTTCCAGGCTGATGGACTGGACACTGGCTGACATTCCTCGCCAAGAGTGCCTGGTGTATCTGGATGATATACTGGTCCATGGTACCTCTTTTGCAATGGCTATGGGCTCACTCCGTCAAGTGCTGGAGAGAATTAGAGCAGTGGGCCTTAGACTCCACCCAGATAAGTGTCATTTCATGCAACAAGAGGTGTCATTTCTGGGTCACCGGGATGGTAGAGAGGGAATCGGCACAATGGAGGACAAAGTAAGGATGGTGGCAGAATGACCAATCCCCACAACTCAGAGAGATCTTAAAATGTTCCATGGGCTGGCTTCTTATTACAGGAGGTTTGTGCGAGGGTTTGCAAGTATAGCGGCTCCCCTTTTCTAACTACTACAGAAGAACCGAGACTATGTGTGGACTGAACAGTGCCAGGGAGTGTTTGACCATCTCAGCAAACTTTGACTGAGTCCCCATTCCTCGCTTCTGCAGACCCCTCTCTCCCCTTCATCCTTGACACGGATCCAAGTGGTGTGGGGGTTGGGGGGTCCTGTCACAGTTGGGGAAGGAGGGAGAGAGAGTGGTGGGGTATTTCAGCAGGGCCTTTAACAAAGCGGAGAGGCGCTACTGTGTGACAAGGTGGGAGCTGCTGGTGATGGTACTTTCTCTACGCCATTTTAAGTACTACCTGTGTAGCTTGCCATTCACGATCAGGACTAACCACTCGGCCCTCCAGTGGCTGATGTCTTTTAAAGAACCTGAGGGTCATGTGGCCCGGTGGCTGGAGGAGCTGCAATCTTACAACTTCTAAGTTGTTCATCGGGCTGGAGCTAAGCATGCTAATGCCAATGCCCTATCCCGTTGCCCTTGTGCGACAGGGGGATACAGTTACTATCACCGGAGGGAGAGGTTGGAGGAGGAACAGCTGCATCGGAACCATCCAGGATCAGGTCAGAGTGACTCTGTAATCTGCAGAGAGTTGCAGGCGGTTGGCACAGACAGCTAGAGGCACCAACAGGAACAGGATCCGGATATCCAGCCTGTGTTGCAGTGGGTGGAGAGACAACTGAAGCCACCATGAGAGGAGGTTGCTGGGCTCTTGCTGGCAACTAAAGGGTTGTGGTCTAAGTTTGAGGCTCTGCGTCTGGAAGACGGGATACTGCAGAGGTCATGGAAGGACCACTCCACGGGTGAGGAACGGTGGCAGATTGTAGTCCCGAAAGGCCTGAAAGACGTAGTCCTGCAGGGCGTGCATGGAACATCTGGGTCTGGACATTTTGACGTCACAAAAACTCTCTGTCACCTCCGACAGTGGTTTTACTAGGGCCAGTGCAGGAGGGACATGGATGATTTCTGCTGCCGCTGTGACCCCTGTACAGCACGGAAGGGACCGACAGGTCAGTCCCACACCCGCCTACAACAGTTTGTTGTAGGAGCCCCTATGGAGAGAGTGGCCATGGACATTATGGGCCCCTTGCCATGCTCAAACAGGGGAAAATGTTACCTTCCCTTTCAGTCTGATCTCTCAGTGCAACATACTTGCTATGGGAATTACACCCCCACGCGATTACCTGAAGGAATATACTCACGTCTTTACGGTAGGGGCGTCATCGCCGTGCCAGAGGCCCCGCCCTCTGGGTACTTAAGTGGCTTGCGCCCCTCCATCATTTTTGCCCTTCACCTCGCTAAACCTGAACTACCTCTTCGCAGGACTTCTCTGTTGCTTCAACGCTCAACTTGAGGTAAGCTTGCTCCCTCCACAGAGCGCACAGAGAATTATTCCAGCGTACTACTGGACTAGCGAAAGCTAGTCCGGCACATTTCTCTTAACCCCGAAGTATTTTTTTCTCCTCTTTCTACAGATTGCTTCGCTCGACGGCGCTAACTACGCCACAGAAAAAAGGCTATTTCGCTAACTCCTAGCGAGCTAGCCAGCAAAAGCGACGCGGCGGAGGAGACATTTCAAGAAAAAAGAAAGAAGATTCTGGAAGGACTCGCCCGCCTCATCTCGGACATGCCTCCGGAGAAAGGAAAACGAAAGGCGAGACTTCCAAGGAAAACCAACGGGACGGCGAGCCCAACCTCGCGCGCCTGTCCCAACGGATGTGGCTTTTCCCTCGCAACAAAGGACACCCACGAGGCCTGTCCAGTCTGCTTGGGAATGCTTCATGCAAAAACAGCACTGGATACGCACGACTTTTGCCCACATTGCAGCCTCATGATGGATGCGGTGCTATGGTATCTGGTTGACCTCGTCACCAAAGCCATGGGCAACACAGCGACACCAGCGGACGCGGACACCACGGAGCCCCTCACTCCCACGCCGGAGTTAGAGAACATGGCTCTACATGACAGCACACGTGTTGAATGGGCGACAGCCCTGATGTGCTGGCTCCCATGGTGGACCTAACATTCGAGTTCGACACCCGTGGCATGATGAACGAGGACGAAATCTCGATCTCAGCCTCGGGCGAAATTTCAACGGAGGAGGCAGACTTGGAACGAGGCAGACTTGGAACTGGAGGATCAGGGTGAATACCTCTCCCAGACCCCGGTACCTGTGCTTCCAGAAACTGACTTTTCTATCCCTGCTCTCTTCGACCTGTGCCATAGTGCAATGGACGCGTTGCACATCCCATGGCCTGAACCTCCGCCTCGCCAACAATTCACGAGGCTGGTAGGAAACTATTTTTTCTCGAAGCAGCAGGCCACCACGAGGCAAAACATGCCCGTGTTCCCGGACTTCCTCACAGAACTAACTTGCACCTGGACTCAACCAAGAGTCCCTATGCTCCTTCCCCTCTCACAGTTCCTCAACGTAAACGGGATGGAGGAAGTAGGAATAGCTAACGTGCCTCAGATTGAGGACACATTAGCGTCTAACCAGGCTCCTAAATCATCAGGAACAAAACCAACTCTTCCCAGCAAGGCTTGTCGAGCCTCAGCGTCTCTACTCGAGAAATGCTACAGGGCTCAGGGACTCGCGGCACGCGCCATGAACGCGTCCGCGTTAATGCAGGCTTACCTGGCCGAAAAACTGCAACAGCTCCAAACAACAACGGACAAGCAGATGGCTGCCGAATTGCTGGATGAAGCCCGCAGAGCAACAGACTTTGTACTCCGTATGATGGGGACAGCTGCTGTTGCACAGGGCAGGGGAATGGCGGAGTGGTCATCGCGATCCGCCACCTCTGGATGACTTTAACGGATCTCCCGGAGGGACAAAAGGTGCCTTTTCTCCACCACTCGATAGAGCCGGCGGGATTGTTTGGTAAAGCTTTGGAGCGAATTCAGACCAAGCTGGACCAAAGACGCAGACAGGCGGAAGCTCTCCGGGTGGGCATTCCCCGGAGAAGCTTCGCCCCCCCAAGGGAGTCTGCTGGAAGCAGACCTGCGCAGTCTCGGCACCACTCGGCAACGCGTGCCCCACCGCAGAAGCGGCCAGCATACGAGGAGGAGCCCAGGCAGAGACCCCCACAGGGCCAACCTCGCACCGAGCACGCATGGAGCAAAAACAGGTTTGTCCCCCGCCAGGCGACCAAACACAGGGCCTCCTCGGCGAATCGGGACAACAGACAAAAACGTGCCTGATGAACCAGGTCCACGTTTCCACGTTACACGATCACCCGCCCACGTGGTAACGGGAATGATCCCCTCATGTCCAGACTTTGCTTGTAACACAGTACAAAAAGCTGGTTTATTTACAGCATGCACAAATCATGCTTTCTCTGCTGTGAGTGACATAGAATCATGTACGTCATTGCACATAAGCACAAATAAAGTTCATGAAACAGCTCCTCTCTGTTTTATTGACTCTAAAAAAACAACAACAACAACAACAACACACAATCTTCAGCAAAACAGGTCCCTCTGGCCTGCAAGCCGTCATAAAGGGAGAGGGCCTTTTCCCCCTCTCCCTCACGGCCCACGGGGTATTAGCATAATTAATAAACCCCAGCAGAGTGCCTCTGATTCATCTGCAATGAGCAGACACAGAGGCGTCTGCGAACCCCCCCCCCCCCACACCTCTCAGGGAGACAGGTGGGGAGGGTCACGTGCTCAAGCCCTCGTTCCGTTGTGAACGATGGGACAGCCAATACACTAACCAGACGAACACGTGACATGTCCGCACCTCAGGGAGGCAAGCTGACAGAGTCTGACGACGGGGGGCTACATCAGACGCCCTCAGGCAGCCACAAACTTCACACCTTCGCAGCAGTGACTGTGTTCAGCCTGCTGTGGATAAAAACAAGTCAGAGCCGAATCAGATCTCTCTTCCTGTTTTTCGAAGGGGACTAAGCTCCTTATCACTAAATAATCTGAAGTCTGCCAAACCAAAAGGAACACCCCCACGTTCTCACGGTGCACCCGCTCCTTTGTTATTAACGAGGAATACACAATACACTACGCCACGGGGCGGCTGTGGTATAGTGGTAATGGCAGTCGTCCCCCAATCAGAAGGTTGGCGTTTCGAATCCCGGTTCTCCACACCATGTGTCGTTGTGTCCTTGGGCAAGACACTTAACCTCGAGTTGCTCCCGGTAGGACTGGAAAGTGCCTTGCATGGTAGTCTGCCGCTACCGGTGTATGAATGTGTGTGGCACTTTGAGATTTTCACTAATGAAAAGTGCGTTATAAATTGAATTAATTGTTATTATTATTATAATGCCCAAGCAGTACTCAGATAGCACGTCACATCCCGTTCTGTGCTGATCCAAATCTGCTTTCAAAAATAATTCTCAGTTCTTCCAATAAATTGCGTGTTTAATAATTCTCTTAATGAAAGACTACAATCAGGTAACATTAAATATTTAGGTGTTAATATCTCTCCTAAATTGGAAGATTAAATTAAATTAAATCATATCCCACTATTAAAGAAAATTGAAGACAATCTTACTAGATGGAGATCTCTACCAATATCACTTATGGGAAGAGTTGCCTCAGTAAAAATGATGGTGCTGCCGAGAATAAATTATTTATTCTCAATGATTCCAAATAAACCTTCAACTGAATGGTTTAAGTCCCTGGGGCCTCATGTATCAACCATGCGTGCGCACAAAAACATTGCGCACGTCACTTTCCACGCAAAGTGGCGTATGTATCAAATCTGATATGAACGGGAATACCTGCGCATCCACGTACAAATCCACGGCTGCTCCCCTGCTTGCGTACGCACGTTTCTGTGGTTATATTTCCTTTGGCGACACTTACAGGTGATTCAGAGAAACTGTGTCCATGATATGAATATAATCATAAATCCCACCAAACACACATGATCAACAATTATTACATCCACATGGACGCAATTAGATGAGTGGATATAAAAGCATGCGCCAAATAGTGGCAACGATATTGACAACAATGAGATGTGATTTCTTTAAATAAGAAGTTAACCAAGCTGTACCAACACGCCTACGTTTAGGTCAGTGTGTAGCGCGGTTGCCTTTAGTTCCAAAGGTCATGAGTTCGAATCTCGCATGGTACAACGTTTCTCTTTTTTTTTTTTCGTTCCAGATTTAAATACACATGAAAACTATTTACAAAACAAGAAATCGTCTGCTTCCTTTCATTTCATGTATTGTTCTATTTCTTGTTGTTTTATTAAATAGTTTTCCTGTGTTCTTTAAATCTGGAATGAAAAAAAAAAACGTTGTACCAAGGGGGAGTCGATCTCACGACCTTTGGGACGAAGGGCGGGCGCGCTCACCACTAACCTATACAGGCATGTTAGAGCAGATGGGTCAACTTCTTGTTTAAAAGTGGATGGTATGTTTTGCGCTAGGCGTGCCGAATAAAACCTTTTTCCGTGCTTCTCTGCCTCACTCAGAAGTGATTCCTGTTCACAGTCCGTGAAGTTCCTCTTTTTTCCACGTTCCGACATGATTTGCAATGGAGCAGAGACGACATTCCTGTCGTGCATGGCATATTTGAATGACTTTGCATATTCATACGGAGGCGTGTCAAAGGCGGAGTCGGCCACTCTCTCATGTGCGCTGAATTCCACGTTGATTGTGTTGTACATAAGGAATGTGCGTGGATTCCGGTGTACGCACAGTTTGATAAATCTGGATTTTTTTGTGCGTGGACACTTTTCTGGATTTGTCCGTACGTGACTTTTCAGTAAGAAATCTACGCAAGTCTTTGTACATGAGGCCCCTGGACTCTTCTATATCTAAATTCCTTTGGAAAAATAAAACTCCACATATTAGTTTAAAAACATTACAGAAATCTAAAGATACCGGAGGTGTGCAATGGAGAGCGTCCTGTGCTCCAGCATCAACGTGTGGCATGGAGGCTGCACAGTTGAAGAGAGGAAAGCTCTACAGAGAGTGGTGAAGGCTGCACAGAAGTCTGTTGGAGTCAGTCTCCCCACCATCACAGACATTTACACCTCCAGATGCAGGAAAAGAGCCACCTGCATCATGAAAGACCTCACTCATCCAGCACACTCACTCTTTGCCCCACTCCCCTCAGGACGGAGGTTGAGGAGCATCAAGTGTAGAACCACTAGACTGAGGAACAGCTTCTACCCTGAGGCTGTTAGACTCATGAATAAATAAAAATAAAATAAAAAATAAACACTGCAAAATATCACATCATGCTGATGCTGATCTGTTTTCTTGTTGCTGTGTTCATCTGTGTTCATCTGTGACCATCTGCTCATACAAACTCATGTTCGTGCTGCTGTTTATTCCCACTATATTAGGCTTAGTGTATTACTAGTTGATGTTTTTCTTAGTTAATTCTAGATGTTATTACTGTTTTTCTCTTGCATTTGTTGTTGGATGTAACTGGGACCCCGTGTACATAATCTCGTTTTCATCACATGTACCACATGCGGTGCAAATGACAATAAAGACTCTCTGACTCTGACTCTCTGACTCTGATTAGAACTTCCAAACTTGTATTACTACTATTTAGCCAACAGGTTACAATATATATCAAATTGGTTAAAACCGAATGCATTAGATGAAACTTGGATAGATATAGAACAAACTTTATGTAATAATATTAGGATTTCGGATTTACCATTTATTAGTATCAATATAAAAAAACATGTCTGCTTTAAAAGTATCAGTATTAGCTCATCTCTGACAGCATGGTGGGAATATCTGAAAATGACAAAGTCTTCACTACTCCCATGCAGACATACGCCTCTCTGGAACAATCCTGACATTCAACAAGAAAATAATATGTTAAATTTCCCAGGTTGGAGAATGAAAGGAATTGAATGTCTGGAAGACATATTTGAGGGTATAGACTTTATTCCATTCAATAAATTAATAATACAATATGACATTGATAATAAATATTTCCTACAATACCAACAAATTAAGTCTATTGTAAAAAAGAAATTTAAGCTTAATAAAACATTGTTGGAAACACCAACATGTGTGTTAGAGTTCATTAATCTTCAACCCCCCAAATTATTATCTAAAATATACAAAAAACTGTCTAGAATCGATGACTCAATAACACTACCTGTTGAAAAATGGGAGTCAGATTTATCAATCAACTTTGAACAAAAAATTTGGTCTCAAGTATGTCTAAATACTTTTAAATTGACTAGAATCTCCAATTTACAATTAATACAATATAAGGTTCTCTATAGAGTACATTATACAGGTCAGAGAATGTTTAAGATGGGTTTTACACCATCTAACAACTGCTCACAGTGCAAAGGCAATATACCTGATGATTATATTCACGCACTCTGGTTCTGTCCACCCGTTCAGAGGTTCTGGGTACAGGTATGTGAAGACTTGTCTAAATGTTTGAAACTTAATATCCCACTCTCTCCATCTGTTTGCTTATTGGGTATCTTTGAAGATGTTATACTAGAAAAAAATACATCCTGTATGCTCTTCACTGCCTTATGCATCGCAAAGAAAACCATACTCGTAAATTGGAAAAATAAAAATAATCTTAGCATTAATCAGTATAAAAATCTTCTGTTAGATCATATTAGTCTTGAAACAGCATCTGCCGACACATCGGATCAATCTATTTGGCATTCTTTGATCGGCTCCGTTACGTAGTGAGGGTGGGGGGTCTGGGATCTGGCCTTGTGGGGCATTGGGGCTGGTGGAGGGGGAGGTTGGGGTTTAGGGCGCCGGGGGGGTTGGGCTGCTTAAGCGGGGAGGACCCTGCCTTTGACTTGGGGAGGACTGGGGGGTTTCTGGGGGATGTCTGCCGTGATTTTGTGTCTTCTTGGGCGGCGGGCTGACTACGGTTCGCAGGGGTCATGGCGGCCCTGGTGGGTGTGGGCTGTTGGTTCTGCTGTTGGCGGCCCTCGGGACCGGGTCCCTCTCTGGTCTTGACTCAATGGCCTGGCAGTCGGAGAGGTGTTTCTTTTGCCTCGCTCCTTGGGTGGACCTTGGCGAACTGGGGGGGGGGTACGCAGGGTCAGCGGGGGAGCTGACTCGCTGCGGGAGCATTGTTCCTGCAGATATTTTCTCCCCATCCCTCACCACGCACCCCCGCCCTCTTCATCTTAAATTAATACATGTAGGGAATTTGAGTCTCGGGTGTGCCACAACGGTTTTACATCTCTGTTGTTCAGAACCACCTGGGACTCAATTTTATATACACTTTAGACATTCATTCATAAACATCCTCATAAAAGTCACATATAGGGAATGGAATGAGCACTATGGTTATGGGTGGCGGGATGACATCACTCTCGCCCCCATGCCTATGCTCACTCAACATTATGCATTTAGACAATAAGGGCCTGGGTTAGAGTTGGAGTGGAGGGGAAACTGGTACAATGCCAGCCTTTGCTCCTTCTCTTTCCTTTTTAAGTACACTTTAGAACAACACTCACCAACAGTACATTTGGGGACGGGGGTGTGTGTGTCGGGGTCTTGATTTGTTAATTTCAATTTTATTTATTTATGTATTTATTTATATATATATATTATTTATTTATTTTTCTCTTACCCCCCTGGTTGCCTGGCGGACATTCTGGGGGTGGGCCGTCAGGGGTTGTGCTGGGATGTGGGGGGGTTCGGGGCCTGGGGGTTCGCCGTGGGCGGGGCTGGCAGTGCGCTCCCCCTGGGGCTGCTTGGACTCGGGTGTCCTGTCCTGTCGGCAGGGCGCGGGTTGGGCCGAATCTTGGATGTCTGCTACTCTCCACCCCAGAATGAATGGGCCTACCTCCTGGGTTTGGATGTGGGCTGCCCCACGTAGGGGGCAGGTACATGTCTTGGACCTAGGGGGTATAGAGTGTGCATCGGGATTATGAATGGAACGTGTCGTTATTGTATGTCTTTCTGTGAGTGAGGGTGAGGATGAGGGTGGGTCTGAGTGAGTGTGTCTGTGTATGAATGTTTAAGTGTCAGGTTGGGACTTGGACTGCCCCCTCTCTGATACTTCTGAGGCTACTAGTGTCGCGCTCCTGCCACGTGGCCCCCTGGTGGGTGTTCCTTTGCCTGCGGGCGTGCTTGGGGCCCTCACTATCTGGGGTTGGGCGCTTGGGCGTTTGTCGGCTCGGCCTGGTGGCTGCCTGGTGGGGCTCGTGCCCTCTGGTCCTTTCGGGTCTGGGCCTGAGGGATGGGCGTCCCCGGTGCCCGGGCCTCGGTGACCGGCCCTGGGGCTACGTCAGTGCAGCGGGCTCCGGCGGGGGCCTATGAATTTGTCGCGTTTGACCGCGGGGGGTCATTGTATGTGGTCGCTGGTGGGATTCGTCCGGTTCTTCCCCTTGGTCGGATCTGGGGAGTGGGCGAGTGGCTCGTCCTGTTCGGGTGGCCCTGGGGACTCTGGGCTCGGGGTCCTTCCTGGAGTCTTGGGCTTTGATCGCCCCTTCGTCTGCCTCGGGCTTTGGGGGACGGATCTCTGATGCTTCACAGTCGCTACTAAATGTTCTATTGG
>JBBPBX010071633.1:3702-18266 GCA_038048925.1 Garcialebias charrua | reverse complement strand
TTTTTAAGTTGTGTGGGCATCGCAAACCTGTCTCTGTTTAGTTTCTGTACATTCTATATCTATATTTTGATTCATGCGCAGGAGCTTCCCTCTGAAAAACATAGGGAAATGTCCAAGACTAAAAACCAACCTGACAATAACCAATAGTTTCTGAAAAACTGTTCCAAGTCTACAAATCCTTATTTCAAAAGTGTACTTTTGATTAAATCATGAATGTGGGAAAATATGCCAAGGTGGGAGCAAAGCGAGCCATGGTTTGCAGAGGCGGACAAGATTACATGCATGGCCAAGAGTACAGTTTCACAATGCTTGCACAGAAACATGGACTGCAGTTTTAAACAACTGTCCTGCTGGTCACTTGGATGCAAACACTCAGAATTCAGTGAAACTGTAACTGCAAATCTGCCTTTTTCCTTGCAAGACTCACAATGTTGAGTCGCCAACTACCGTCCACAGTCACAGCCCAGGGAGATACTGAACTCTTAGAGATGCAGAAGATTGAATTTGGGAGGAGAGTATAGATGCTGCTTCGCAGTTTTGAAAGAAGACAGCTGAGACACTAAAGTTCATGCTCAATAATGCAGGTAGAAATCCAACAATGTTCAGTAAAGTCATCTGGACGCTTTATTTTGTTTTATTTATTGATTGATTTTTTTTTTTTTTGGTGCGATGTTTCATCCTTCATCCAAAGGACTTCTTGAATCTGAGAAGCCACCAAAACAAACTGATTCCCACAAACGGCACACTCCACAATGGGGGAAAAAAAATAGTTTGCTTGTGCTAAGATGGCCCACCATCTCCCCCGTCAACTCCTCTGAGACAGTCATGCCACTGTGGTTTCTAACAGCTAAGATGGTTTGCGCACCTGAAAAGGAGCTTTCTGGAACCCTGTGAGTGGGGTGTTTTAGGTATGTCTCATAAGATTTTGAGGCAGACCAAAAATCTCTCAAGGTAGCCAGGGAATGTCTTGGAGTCCCTTCAAATTAGCTGAAGGAGAGAGCAGGGGATAGAGAGATCTGGGGGTCCCTGCTCAAGCTGTTATCCCCACTACGACTACGAGTCTCAGATAACCAGCAGAGGACGGACAATTTATCAATTCCCTGAAGCAAACTCAAGTGATAATGTCACAGAATGTAATGAAGGCAGTTCTCAAGTCTCTTCAGATTATTTAAAGCACAAAGCATGCAGACAATGATGGAGTTTGTCATCAAGGAGGAGGCGTGCGGTCCTGCTTTTCATTAAGGATGGAGCAGAAACACCTTGGCACATGCGTGGTTCCCTGAGCTGCAGGAGGAATGTGGGCGCGTTGTCTTTGGTTGAAGTTCTCCTTCTAAATAAAATCTGCTGACAGCAGTGACAGCCTCATTTCATTTATCCTTCTCTAATAATAACAAATCTGATGGTAGCCCGTGATTGACACGATAATCAGTCATATTCCTGTTTAATCAAACTAACGGCAAGCAACCACATTTCAAGCAGGTCAGAACGATTTGCAAGTGAGAGACTATAGTGAAATAAGAGCACGCAAAGAAAAAAAATGATGTTTTCAGGTTTATTTGCCTCCTGAAAAAAAATTAAGGATGGACGTTTATTCGCTGTCTGCAAAATAATCTGCAACTACAAAGTAGAAAAATGGCATGATCTGCAAAAATTTGAGTGCTAATTGCTAAATGACTGCTGAAGTTTGATGAAGCTAAACCTGAGTTGTTAAAGCCAAAAGAAGCCAAACAGTACAACCTAAAAGGAGCAAATTATTAGTTAAAGCCAAAAATATCTAAAGGCTATCTAAAAGGTAAAAGTACATGGAAGTTAAAAGTTAGCTAAGTATAGCTAAAAACGTCAAAAAGTTAGCTAAAGTCTAAAAGTAGCAAAATGTTAGCCAAAAGCAGCATGTTACTACTGTACTAGGAAAGTTAAAAGTAGCAAAAGGATAGTTACTAGCATCATACATTCAGCTAAAATAAGAAAATGTTAGCTAAAAATGCATAGTACATTGATCATAATATTTTAGAGGTTTTTCAGTCCGGTTTTAAATCATTTCATAGCACAGAGTCAGCTCTTTTAAAAGTTTTTAACGATATATTCTTGGCGACTGATTCTGGTGACTGCGTTGTTTTGGTGTTGTTGGATCTATCAGCTGCGTTTGACACAGTGGATCACAACATTTTAATCACACGTTTGGAACAGTGGGTGGGCATTGGTCATATAGCCTTAGATTGGTTTAAATCTTATCTGACCAAGCGTACTTTTTGTGTCTGTCTTGATGGACATAGGTCCTCCTCTGCTCCACTCTCATGTGGTGTTCCGCAGGGCTCAGTTTTGGGCCCTCTTTTATTTTTGTTGTACATCCTTCCGCTTGGTTCTGTTTTTAGGAAATACGGGATTGCTTTTCATTGTTATGCAGATGACACACAGATCTACGTACCTTTAAAGAAAGCAGACTCAGCCTCTCTTCGGTCTCTGTTCCTATGTTTGGAAGATTTGAAGGCCTGGATGGCCCTAAACTTCTTGAAACTTAACGAAGACAAAACAGAGGTGGTGATTTTTGGCAGTTCGACTGAAGACTCTCTGTCCGATTGCTCCTTGGCTCAGTATGTCCGGCCAGTTGTTACAAATCTAGGGGTCAAGCTGGATGCTGGTCTTAGGCTGGAGTCTCAGATTAAAGCAGTTGTAAAATCCAGCTTTTTTCATTTGAGGCAGCTAGCCAAAGTAAAAGCCATCCTTCCTAGACAGCACTTCGAAACAGCAATCCATGCATTTGTGACCACACGGCTGGATTACTGTAATTCACTTTATGTTGGTATTAGTGATCTGTGTACTTCCCAGCTTCAGAGGGTTCAAAATGCAGCTGCACGACTCTTAACAGGTACACGAAAATTTGACCACATTTCCCCTGTTTTGGCTTCTTTGCACTGGTTACAGGATTCATTTTAAAATACTTTTATTTACTTTTAAAGCTCTAAATGGCCATGCCCCTCCATACCTGTCAGAGCTGCTGCATTACTACACACCCTCTCGTTCGCTCAGGTCAGCTGACCAGTTGCTTCTGAGGGTACCGAGGACAAAGCGCAAGCTTAGAGGGGACCGTGCTTTCTCTGTGGTAGCTCCTAAGCTCTGGAATGACCTCCCATTAGACATAAGACAGGCCTCTTCACTTGCTGTTTTTAAGTCTCTTCTTAAAACCCATCTTTTTTCTTTGGCTTTTGGTACAATCTGAGATGTTTTAACTTTGTTTTATTGTATTCATAATTTATTATTTTAGTACTGTTTTTAGTCCCTTCCATTTTATGATTGTATTGTATTTTGTGATTGTGTGTACAGCACTTTGGTCCTGTTGGGTGCATAAAGTGCTCTATAAATAAAGTTGGTATGGTATGGTATGGTATGGTATGGTATAGTAGCAAAACATTAGCTAAACAGTAGCTAAAAATTGGCAAAACCTAGCTAAATGCAGAAAAGACTAGTTAGAAGCTAAAAGTACCTTAGCTAAAACGTGCCCAAACTACAAAGTAGCTTTCAAAAAAAAAAAAATCACAAGAATGTAAAACAGAGCCAGATTGCTGAAGCAGTTTTTTTTTTTTTTCATTTATAGATGGCCTCCCTTCACACCTTATAGCCATCCTCTCACTCCAATATGTTTTTTTTATAAGAGAGAAAGAAAGAAAAGAGAAAGTAAGACAACAAATCAACAATTATCAACTAAAAGAGCACAAGGCAAACACACAAAACCTAGCTAAATGCAGAAAAGACTAGTTAGAAGCTAAAAGTACCTTAGCTAAAACGTGCCCAAACTACAAAGTAGCTTTAAAAAAAAAAAAAATTAAAAAAAATCACAAGAATGTAAAACAGAGCCAGATTGCTGAAGCAGTTTTCAAAGAAAAAGTTTTTGAACAAATTTAAATTAACATAATTTTTATGGGAACATTTTTTGTAAATACCCATTTTAAAAACTACAAAAGATACAAAAAGCAAATGTCACAGCCAGGGGGCCGGGGGAGTCTGGGGGTCCTCCCCCAAAAATGTTTGAATAAAGTAGATGCCATTTCCTGCACTTTGGTGTATTTTAACGGGTTGTTAAACATCTACGTTTACATACATTTGTAAACACTTGATTCAATAATTATTTTAGAGTGCAACAAGAAGTAATCTGACCAACAGCTCTCCCTGTGTGACTAGAACACGCTCCACTTCTCTCAAGTATCCTCACTCCTGCTCCTGCATCTCCACAGCCACTGCCTTCATGTGATTCAATTCACAGTTGTTTAGTTGAACAAAAGAGAATATTTGTTCTTAATGAAAGTAAACTGTATTGTCTTTTTGACATTTTGATTGCTTTTATTTTGACAAATTGGCGCCGTTGTTTTGATATGTGATGTACATCATGTGATTATCCATCAAACATTTCTCTTAAGTTTTTAATAAATAATCAAAAATGTCTTCTTTAGTAGTGCTGATTAATTATATTTTTGTGTTTTTAATCAAATTGTCCATGACTGTACTTTTAGGGGCAGAGATTTTTTTTACGGATAGAAGTAGAAATGCTTACTTGAAGGGGCAGCTCTGATGTGATATTAAGAAGCTCATAGGTGGCTGTTATGTTTAAAAGTAGTGTTTATGTAATTATTTTCAAATTACATATCCAGAATAGGTTTTATTTGTTCAAGGCAGTCAAATTTGTTCATAACTTTATTATGTCAGCATAAGAGTTACTGCAAGCAAACAGTTACTCGAACTCACCCTGTCAAAACAAGAGAGTTCCCGGATCCTGTTCCGGCAGGAGCCAGCTCAGATTAAGCCCTGGTCCCAGCACCTTGTCACCCGAATCAGCTAAATATTTGACATTTAAGTGGATAAAATCACACAAATCCTACAGCAGTGTTTAAATTGTAACAACTGGCGCATACTGTTCTATTAAGAGACAAGCTTCAGCTGTTTTTGTTAAATATTGAGCCTTCAGTGTTCTTTATAATAACGTGTGTATCGAAAGTATCTTAAATTTTAAAAAAAAATCCGCCCACTCTGATCATCTTCAGTTATTTACATCCAGGGCAGAAATTATAGCTTCAGTAGAGTTATGTCACTATGTCACTTTATTTTGATGAGATTATTAAGCAAAACATTCTCATAAAAGGTTTTTTTGTTAGCTGTGCTCACAAACCTAATGAAAAGGTGACTGAAACAAATATAGATTTTAGGAAAAGAAAAACAAATCAGCCAACATCAGTGACTGAGGCTCTGGGGTTACTGTATTCAACATTCATTATTCTTTTTAATGCAACAGAGACCCGAGGTGCAGGGGGAAAAAAAACTTTATTGATAGATGTGAAAACAAACAGCATTCTCTTTTATTAGCTTCACTGTCAAACACTGATGTGTACACACTCATTAGAATTGAAATTATTTATGAAGTTTCTGTTTACGCGAGCCTCTCTGTGGTTTATTCGATCTGATTAATTGAATCCAGCGCAACAGTGACGTGGCCATTATCCATAGAAAACATTTGCATGGCCCCCAGATGATGCTGTGTACACTCCAACACTTGGCATTAATTAAAGGCCATCTCAACTGAAACAGAAGGTTTCACGTGCATCGGTTATTTGAGAGGGTCATTTGTAGCTGAAATAATTCAATTCTGCACACGTCGCGATTCCATACGAGTTGTTTTCGTCGGAACACTCGTGTTTGGTTAATGTTATCTTTTATGCATGAGCTCTTTGGTGTTAGACATGGAACACGGAGCAGGCCCTGCAGCTGCAAAACTGTAGCGACTTTTAAGAAACATCACAAAATCAAACCCAAAACATGAGTTTGATGTGTGCAGCTGAGCTGGCGTGGAAAATTGGGATGCTCAGAAGGTGAGTTTTTCATTTTTTATTATTTTTTCTGACATGATTCATTATAAGCAGCTTCATCACGGTGGAGCTTCCCTTTCAAAGCAGCTTGGTTTTTGGTCCACGTGTGAATATTTAGACCTAGTCACAGGGGACGTGGCTAATTTGGGGGGGAGTCGTTTGTAAATGGCAGAAACCGTACAGCCCTGACTCACCTTCTTACACGAGGACTACTTCGTTTATTGGGGCAGGCGTTTGAATATTTGTGTTTGACTTTATTTCTGTAGTGGAGTCAGCCTGAGGAGGTGAAAATTGCAAAGTCTATTGGGGAAACTTTTCCTGCGACCTTGTCTCGTGATGTGTAGTCAAAACTCTGATACGAGTGTACCTGCATAATTTAAATGCACAGTTCAGGATCCACAGGCGGCATGGTGGCACAGTTGGTAGAGAGCTGTTGCCTCGTATAGCGAGAAAGTCACCAGTTCAAATCCCGGTCCGGGACCTTTCTGGGTTGGGTTTGCATGTTCTCTCCGTGCATGTTTTCTCTGGTTTCCTCCCACAGACCCAAAACATGCATGTTAGGCTGATTGGTAACTTGCAAGTTGTCTCTTCATTCCACTCTAAGCTTCTGCCGAGGACAGACACCCCCCCCCCACCACCCCCCACTCTGCTTTGATTTGCTGCTCTTTCTGTCTGTGAAACTGCTTCTGAGCCTCTCTTGCATCTTCCGAACAAAAAAACTATGGACTTATTTGGCCAGTTGGTCCCTCTACAACACAATTTGATAACATTTCTTCAAAGAGAAGACAGGCTTTAGGCGAGCCGATTGCCCTGTTGGCATGCACACAGCTGGATATCTCATCGACTTGAAGACTTGATGAAGTATCTATCTCTGCTGTCATCTGTGGATCTAAAGGACGCATATTTAATTGGATTTATGATAACTGGTTCCTGCTTTTTGGATTCAGCTGGTTGCTGGTTTTATCTACAATCAAGGAAGTCGTCTGCAGCAAATTGAGACCCGATCACGCTGCTTGCCTTTGTGATGGCTTGGTTCTTGCCTGTGTACCCAGACTCAGTTGCCTTGGGCAGAATGGATCAGATCTCAGGGATTTTTACACAGGTACGTTCCATCGGTGTGTGGCCACATCATTTTGGACATTTTCAGTATCTTTTGAACCAACACAGACTCAAGGTAGATGTCATTATGTTCTGCCTGTACCCAAAACAACTGTGTGTTTATCTGAATCTGGCTCCCCGGCTGACCTTCAAGGCCACCTTATCTGAATACGCCTGGAGGACATGTAATCTGACGCTCACCCCACGCCCATCGGGGAACTCCACCATCAACCAGAGTGAACCTGTTGAATAAACATTCTGTCATCATTTCAGGACTCTTGGATTCTCATTAGCGTTGACCTTGGCCATTCCCCGACATCCTCGAGAATGTTTACGGAGCTCATCGGAGGGAGCTGGCTGATTATTCCATCCTTATCAGAACTCTTACAGTGCCCTCGAGAGTATCTGTGAACATTGCTCATCGTTCTCGGTGTCTTCCCCCCTCTGCAGAATGTCTACGTCACTATGTGCTTATTTGTGCGAGGTGTTTTTTTAACATTATAATTTTTTTTCTCAGGTATGAAGAAAGATTTTAATAGGATTTTTTTGCCTCCATCTCCTAATATGTCTAATTTCATTACTTTTTGTCTGTCTAAGCAGATCTCACTTGTAAATGAGTCTTTGAGGCTCAATGTGACTTGTCTGTCTAAATAAATGTTGAATGAAAGGTGTGAGTGAGAGAAAGTTTGTTTGTCTCGTTTGTCTGTGTCCCTCTGATAAAAAATTATCAATCAAAACAAGCGATTTACATCCAGAAAGAAGATGAATCAAAGTTTTCAAAAGCAATAACTCAGAATGAATGAAACAGAGCTACTCCAACATGCAACTACCTTGAGTGGCACAATTCTAGAACTATACTAGCATAATATATATAATAATACTAATGCATTATACTAATAATGTATAAAGCAAAATATTACTGGGCTTTAAAGTGCAGGAAAAAAATAAAATGTGTGTTTGCAAGAAAGTAAGGTCGGAGGAAGCTGAATTCTCTCCCACGAGCTCCATCCATCTAAGACAGGGGTCTGCAACCTGCGGCTCTGGGGCCACTTATGGCTCTTTGGTCCTTCCACAGCGGCTCTTTCAAGCTTTGACCAATACTGACGTAAAACTGAATTTTATTGGTTGTTATGCCAACAACAACAAAAAAGCTAGTATCAGCTGTTTTTAATTTTTCATCATTTTTGATCAATTTCTACAAATATCTGAATACTACTAGATCTAATACAGGAAGTAAAGCCTACTTAATTTAACTTTATGCTTTATTGCTATACTTATTTTGTCCATAAATTAAAAAAATCACATCTGCATAGTTCAAAGATTGTTTTAAAAATAATAAAAATGTTTTTTTTTTAATTACAAAAAAAAAATATTTAAAAGAATATGGTGTTTGCCTTTGTTTTAAATTGTAAAAAAACAAAACAATAAATGTTCAAAATAATAAGACATTTTTAGCTACTGTTCACAAACCCCCCCTCCAATAAGCACAAAGCAGCCCACGGGCCACCACTTGATAATTAATCCCAGTTGTAGCAGGTTGTTGCGGCTCTGGACACGTTTAATTTGGTGAACGAAGGCGCAAAAATGGCTCTTTTGATTGTAAAGGTTGCAGATCTCCGAGAGGTTGAGAGTTGTTTTTAAATTGTATATGGTAGTTTATGTACAGTATATGGGATTTTTAACATTATTGTTTTTGTTTTTAATGGATAATGGAAAAACTGTTATTACGTCTTGTTCTTAATTGTTGTGATGTGTTGTTTTTAAGCTATTAGTTTCACCGGGGGACGGCGTGGAACATAATTTTGATTCTTTATATGTCTGTACAAATTATGGATTTGACAATAAAGGAGACTTTGACTTTGTAACTAGTGAGCCATTCTTTTTAGAGTCTTTAGTTCATTCCTGAAAGATGGTGTTAGTAAGACCTTTGAATGATGCCTGTGTTTTTACCAGTGGCTGTATTTTAATTATTGCCTGTTTTCTACTATTCTGTGCTTTAAATCACTGTTAAGGCCATAAATATGGCATGCACTTCCACTTTCAAATCAAATCCGGTTTATGAAGCTAAAATAATGTGTTTTATCCTGCATTGTTGATTATTATTTTATGATGTGTGCTACTCTCGTCTCAGCCAGATCTTTGAAAAAAGAGCTTGATCTCAATGGGAATTAATTTGGCTAAATTAAGTTGATGATGATTTTATTTTAAATGACTTTTTGTGTTCACAGCTGGAAAACTGTATTGTAAATTGTTTACAATCTGTTTGCCAACTCTCCGACAGTCATAACTCAAATCATGCCTTCACCAAACCGGCGTTTTATTCTATTTTTTCAATTCACATATACTGTGGCTCTTACATTTTTTCCTTTAACTTTGTTGAATTTGGTTTTCAGTGCAAAATATACCACTCTTCTGTAACATCTCTGTTGTGTGCACACCATCAACAGTCCTGCTCTTCGGAGTTCTGCATTTTGCAGAACCTTATCAACAATAAATTCTTGACTTTTATGATGCAAATCAGCATCTTTCATGTCTGCATCATGGTGCATCAGAAAAATAGATTATCACCCCCATCCCCAGTTTTGACACACAAGAGGGAATAGTTATGCTAGCTTATGTTTACTTTCTTCAAAGTAGTAGTTATCTTGTGTATATTAAAAGTTAAATAAATAAAAAAACACATCAGAATTCAATTAAAATTCATGATTGTAAGGCAACAGAACAAAGAGAATGCCCATGAGAGTAAATATTTTTGCAACACTCTGCACTCCAATTCTAGAAATCTGCCTTTAATACGTCCAGCATGAAAATAAAAAGTGGAACAGGGCTTGTTTTTAAATTCAACAAAAATACAAAATAGATTTGTTAACTTAATAGTCCTGCATTTAAAAAACAGTCTTTCTTCATGGCTTTATATTTGCCCAAGAGTTGGTTTTACCTTTAATTTGAATATCCCACAGAGCCCGGTGAGAAGTGAGCAAGCCGTTCTCCTGGCATTGCCCTAATAAAGGTTTTCCACCAGTTTAATAAGTTAGACCTGTTTCCTCACATCCATTTGAGCTGCTTAAATGAACGGAGTTTGAATCATCTCTGCTCTACAGCTCTAAAGCAATTCATCACCCATCCCATGTCTTTGAGTTTCTGCTCGTCCATCAGTTTGTACTTTGCAACATCTTTCATGCAGAACTGTTTGCTGTGATGTTTTCATCATGGATGTTTCAGTCAAAGCCATTTAACTCAACTCGCCTTGTCTCTGTAATAATTCATCTTGTGGTCATTAAGAAAAATCTTTCACGCATAAATGGTGTTTTTATGTTAAAACAGAAAGCTTATGATCAATTACTCTACCTGTGAGTAATATTTATATCCTTAAAGCTCCGCTGACATCATCTTTTAACTTTCCATAAAATGGCACAACATATATATATATATTAAGATTGACCTCTGATCGTTTTTGCTAAAACAATGTGAAATTAATGAAAATTCCTCTCCAAAATAGTTTAAAATTAGCGCCGTTTATTTACACGGTAAATTCGGGTTTTTCCGGTCACGTGATTGTGACGTTACATACAGATCTCTGCTCCAACGGCACATTTAATACAATGAATAAAGATACAAACGCATCCATCGAATTTAGCCATTTAAAACTTTAGATTTTAGCGATTTGGCTTCAGTTCGTGAAGAAGAAGTTATTTTGAGTGATCAAAAATCAAACAGCATGGTTTCTTTTGTCCGTGCTGCTTTTTTTTCAGGAGAGGTTTCACATTCAATAAGCGAGCAGCAGATGTCAGCAAAGCCATTGTGATTCCTCTTACAGAGCACTGTAAGATTTATCACGATGGCTTTGCTGACATCTGCTGTTCACTCCATGAATAACTTCTTCTTCACGAACTGAAGCCAAATCGCTAAAATCTAAAGTTTTAAATGGGTAAATTCGACGGATGCGTTTGTATCTTTATTCATTGTATTAAATGTGCCGTTGGAGCAGAGATCTGTGTCTGACGTCACAATCACGTGACCGGAAAAACCCGAATTTACCGTGTAAAAAAACGGCGCTAATTTTAAACTATTTTGGAGAGGAATTTTCATTAATTTCACATTGTTTTAGCAAAAACGATCAGAGGTCAATCTTAATACTGTATATATATATATATGTTGTGCCATTTTATGGAAAGTTAAAAGATGATGTCAGCGGAGCTTTAACATGTATTGTTGTCTTTCCTCCAATAAAAAATACATCTGAACCTGACATTTTGTGTCTGTCTGTTTCTCCTTCCTGTTCTCTCAAACCCCAGCTGGTCGAAGCAGATGGTCGCTTGTCCTGAGCCTGGTTCTGGTTCTACTGGAGGTTTCTTCCTGTTCTACCACTGGGTTGGGATTACAGGTGCAGCATAAGAATGGTTCTGCTCTTAAGTGACAGGAGCTTTTGTGTTAATGTTGGTAATATTTTATCTGCTTCAGCAATTCTTTCCTGCGGGGTTCCGCAGGGCTTGATTCTTGGACCCCTTCTGTTTTCATTGTATCTGCTCCCTTTGTTGTCTATCCTGAGGAAACATGGTATGTCATTTCATTGTTAAGGCTCCAGTATAACTGTGCGTTATGCCCAGTGCCGCTGGACTCGCGTGTGCTGCGCGCAGGCAGTTCATATTATAGCTCTGTGCAAGCGCAGCTCTCTGGAGTGCAGGCTCGAGCAGCTGCAGCCGGGCGGAGCGTTTACCTACGAGACAAATTGAGGTCGCTGATTGGTCATTTGCTGACACGCCTACTGAAATGATTGACATGTCGGGTTGGAGAAAAAAGACAGAGGGCTGCGCAGCGGTTTTCTGTGTTTATGTTCATAAAAAGTTTTAAAAAATAAATTAAAAACAGGGAGCGCTTCTCCTTCAGCCCACACAGCAGACCTGCACACCAGGAAATACTGTATTTAGAACCTGGTGCAGCCTCGTTGGACATGACTTTAGTTCGCTCGTGAGAAATTCATTCATTCCTCCTCGGAGGAGGAGGAAGCGAATGGTGACAGCTTCATGTGATCACTTGACTTTTGGCAAAACAACCAAAAGAAAATGCCAGATCAGCAATGAAGATGAGGAATTTAATAATAATAATAATAATGATAATAATGAATTCAATTTATAACGCACTTTTCATTAATGAAAATCTCAAAGTGCTATACATTTGTGTGTCTAATACATTTGTGTCTCAAAACAGTCCGGTGCGAGGCAGTTTATCAACGTGCGCGTAGGCGGTCGTAAAATTTGAGCTTGGCGCGTTCACGCCCGCGATCAAAGGTTTGTGCCGCGATGCTCACACGGCGTGCCGCAACGCTCGGACTAACGCGGAGCTATACTGGGGGCTTTATGCTGATGATTGTCAGATTTATCTGCCCTTAAAACACAATAGTTCTTGCTCCATTCACCCTTTTTTTAAATGTCTTGATGACATAAAGGAATGATGTTCCAATTTTTTTTGTTTTAATAATCAGAAGACTGAAGTTATTGTGTTTAACCTTAGCTCTTCGGCCATCTCTGTTCTTGGAAACCTTGACTCTCTTTGGTCATACCTTAAGCAGTCTGTTACAAATCTCGGGATGGTTTTAGACGCTGACTTTAAGTTTAATTAACAAATCAACTCTGTTCTGAAGAAAAGCGTCTTCCATTTATGGCAGATAGCTAAACTTAAGTCCGTGTTGACCAGACCTGACCTTGAAAAACTAGTCCATGCCTTCGTTAAAAATCGACTTGATTACTGTAACTTGCTTTATGTTGGAGTCACTCAGGTCTCCCTTTGACGTTTCCAGCTTGTCCAAAATGCTGCAGCTCAGCTTTTAACTCTTAGATTTGAGCATATTTCACCAGTTTTGTCCTCCCTTCACTGGCTCCCTGTACGTAGGGTAGATTTTTAAATTCTTCTGTTGACATTTAAGTGCCTAAATAGCCTTGCACCATCGTATCTCTCTGATCTACTTCAACCATATGTTCCTTCTTGAGCACTGAGATCATCTGATCAGTTGCTTTTGGTTGAAGCTCAAAGGAGATCGGGCTTTTTCAGTTGTGGGCCCTAAACTTTGGAACAGTCAACCCCCCAACATTAGACAGGTCACTTCTCTTCCTGTTTTTAAATCTTTTAAAAATGCACCTGTTTTCTGTGGATTTTAAAACGGCATGATTTGATTTAGTATTTTATTGTTCTGTGCTTTTATGCTTTTCTTTTAATGCTTTTAGTTTTTTAGTTCATTAAATCACTGCCATTGATTTTTGTTAAGCATTTTGGTAACAGCTGCTCTTTTTAAATGTGCTTTATGAATAAATCTGACTTGAAAGTTCACAGAGAGTTTTTTGTTTCCACTGTCTCCTAGTTTGTGCTTGTTCAGGATGAGAGACTGTGACAAAGTGAAGATTCAACACAATCTGATGCTTTCTAACTAATTGGCTTGTATAACGTATGTGAAGGATTTTGTTCAGTGCCCTGAGACGACTTCTATTGTGACTTGGAGCTACAGAAATAAACTGAACTGAATTTATTAGAAAAAACAGTGCTACCTCAGAAATGTCTGGGCTTACTTTTTCAAATCTAATAATGAGCTGGACTTGAGAATATTATGTTCTCCATAAACCCTTTCTTAGTGCTGAATTAAACTGTGGGTGAGATTTTTATGAAGATTACTTTTATTTTAACACTTCCTACAGCTCCACAACGTAGTCTAATTATCCTTATGAGCTCCTGAGGCTTGGCAAAAATACTTAAATTGACCGGGAAACAGCTTCTTATTCCTTTAGCGCTTCTCATAGGCTCTTATTTACCTCCATTTCTCAGGGTACAAGTCCTTCATTGAATGTGTCTGTTAATTAGACTCAAAATGTCACTCCAGTTTGCCTGGCACATTAGAGAGATTATTTTTTAAACTGAGAAAGTCTCTCAAATGGGACGTGAAATGTCTTTAATTACAGAAAAGAAGTCCAGGTTTGTTTTTAAACGTTTTTCATTTACGATGTCCTACATGACTGTGAATCTATGTTAGCTTGTGGATGCAAGTCAACCAGAATACATGTACTATTTTATTTCTTTGGGAATTACTAAAATCTCATTATTGCTTTCAGATGAATGATATGGTATGGTAAGGATGGGTTTTAATCACCTCTTTTGTGAGCTGAGCTAAGCCATATGCCAAAAATGAGCACCAATTCTCATCAAGTGGTGATTTTATAGGTTGGACGCCAGACCCAGGTGGCATTTTTGTGGAATAAAATGTCTCTCAAATGTCTTATCGAGGAGAACTAAATGTCCAAAACAAGAGCGATAATTTATCAAATTTTATATATATATATATATATATATATATATATATATATATATACATATATATATACAATATATATATATATATATATATATATATATATATATATATATATATATATATATATATATATATATATATATATATATATATATATAATATATATATATATATATATATATATATATATATATATATATATATATATATATATATATATATATATATATATATATATATATATATATATATATATATATATACATATATATATATATATATGTATATATATATATATATATATATATATATATATA
>JBBPBX010071631.1:0-18267 GCA_038048925.1 Garcialebias charrua | reverse complement strand
GCTCAACGCGCATGTAATTAATAATGGCGGAGCATGTCGACTCAGACGAGTGCAGCATTTCTAGTATTGATCTAAGCAATTTGTCTTCAGTTTTGGAAGGTCAATATAAGTAGTAGAAGTTTTAATCTTGCTCAAATCATTTTATTGTATACTCTATTAATGGAAAACTTATTAACTTTTACGATTCAGCTTTAAAAAAAACGTGCAGGGAGCCTCGTGGCTTTGAGCACGTCCGATTGCGTTTGAGATCTATCATTTTAAGACAGTAAATCATCCAAAACCCTCATTAATAGACTCTCCCCTAATAAAAACAAACAACAGATCGTACCTGATTGCGCCGACATAATTTAAAAATACCTAAATAGCACCCCGTGTTGACTCGGTAGCTATGCTAATGTCTGTTAGCAAGCAGATGTCGGCAGATAGACCTCACGTCTGACATATATCATTTTTAAACAGTAAATCATCCAAAACCCTCATTAAATGACTCTCCTCTATTAAAAACAAACAACAGATCGTACCTGATTGCGCCGACATAATTTAAAAATACCTAAATAGCACCCCGTGTTGACTCGGTAGCTATGCTAATGTCTGTTAGCAAGCAGATGTCGGCTGATAGACCTCACGTCTGACATATATCATTTTTAAACAGTAAATCATCCAAAACCCTCATTAAATGACTCTCCTCTATTAAAAACAAACAACAGATCGTACCTGATTGCGCCGACATAATTTAAAAATACCTAAATAGCACCCCGTGTTGACTCGGTAGCTATGCTAATGTCTGTTAGCAAGCAGATGTCGGCTGATAGACCTCACGTCTGACATATATCATTTTTAAACAGTAAATCATCCAAAACCCTCATTAAATGACTCTCCTCTATTAAAAACAAACAACAGATCGTACCTGATTGCGCCGACATAATTTAAAAATACCTAAATAGCACCCCGTGTTGACTCGGTAGCTATGCTAATGTCTGTTAGCAAGCAATGTCGGCAGATAGTCCAGGTCACGTCTGACATATATCTTTTTTAAACAGTAAATCATCCAAAACTCTCATTAATAGACTCTCCCCAAATAAAAACAAACAACAGCTCGTACCTGATAGGCAGTAAGATGGTCGCTGCAGACATAGGACTCTCAGTAGGAACCCATCGGTCACAAGATCTCTGTACTTCCATTCTAGGCAAAGTTTCTCATCTTTTGGGAATTTGTGAAGGCTCACTTGTTCACTGCTGATATTAGAACACCCAAATGCGCGACAACGTGACAGCATTTTTCAAGTTACACCAAAAAAAAAAAGAGTCGATCTTTCACCAAACAAAGGGGCAAGCCAGGCTCCGCCTTATGCCCAGTGCCCACGTGTACGTCACATGAAGATTTGCATAAATTCACGGGGCGTGTCCCAGATAATTCATGGTAAAAAATTACCATAAATTGGAATGAAATTTTAATATATTTATAATTTATTATGCAAAAACGACCAGAGCTCAATGATATAAGATATATATGTTCTGACAAATATTCAAATTTACAAAATCATGTCACAATCCCTTTAAGTGTGGAACAATGATTGTGTTATACAACAAATACAGAGCTTTATCATTCAATAGGTCTCTGACTTTGTACAGTACTGCAATCGATTTAGCTATTTTTATTCTTACAGAATTTATGTGTTGTTTCCATGTCAGTTTGTCATCAATAATAACACCCAAAAACTTCACCTCACTCACTCTACAAATCTCAACACCCTCAATTTTGAGTGGAACATCAACAGTTTTCTTTTTATTACTGAATATCATGTAATTAGTTTTTTCTAGATTTAATGATAATTTATTTATTTTAAACCAAGTTTGTATCTTGACAAATTCTGTCTTTATCAATTCCAACATTTGTTCTATATCACATTTGTTCTATATCTTCACCTAAACAGAAAAATGTGGTATCATCAGCAAAAAGTACACATTTAAGGAGTCCTGACACATTTACCAAGTCATTCACATATAAAATAAATAGCTTTGGTCCAAGTACAGAGCCTTGGGGAACTCCACATGTGATATTACAGAGGTCAGATCTTACATCATTTATTTGTACAAATTGTTTCCTATCTTTCAAGTAGCTAGATACCCACTGTAATGCTGGTCCTCTAATACCATATTTGTTCAGTTTTTCAAGGAGAATGGTGTGATCAATAGTATCGAATGCTTTTTTTAAATCAACAAAAATACTGATACAATATTGTTTTTGATCGACAGCAGTAGTTATTTGTTCCATTAATTCCATGAGAGCCATTGATGTAGAGTTTTTTGCTCTAAACCCATACTGACTGTTGCTTAGAATATTTTGTTTATCTATAAATTGATCTAGTCTGTTTACAAATAGTTTTTCAAGAATTTTTGAAAACTGTGGTAACAAGGATATAGGTCTATAATTGTTGAACACACATTTATCACCATTTTTAAAAAGAGGAACTACCTTAGCTACTTTCATATTATCTGGAAATATTCCTGTTGAAAATGATAAATTACATATGTATGTAAACGGCTCAATAACATGGCTCATTATGTCCTTTACAAACATCATATCCATGTCCACCCAGTCTTTTGATCTCTTGTCTGTAAGATTTTTTACTACATTCATTATTTCCTCTTTGTTAGTTCCATTTAGAAAAATACTATTTGCATAACCTGTAATTGAATGGATCACATTTTTATCTACTTTTGGTATTTTAGCTTCAAGGCTTGATCCAACATTCACAAAATATTGATTAAATCCATTTACAATTTCATTTTCATCATGAATTTCATCTGTAATTGAATAATAAAGTGGTAGTAAGGTATTTAAACACTTACTGAGCCACCATTATTGGATGCGCAGTTTAGCAGACTTTAATCTTGCACAAACTGCCACCAAAGTGCGAGTTCTTCCTTTTTCCGATACTAAATTGTTTTTACTGTGATTAATCAGAAATGTAATTTCACGCTTAGACTTCAATTTATGTTGGTCTACCAAAAAATAGACCTTTTATTGAAACTATCACAAGAATTACATTAAACATTTGTATCGATATTAGCTCTGATTTAATAACTACGTTGACAAGAATTCAAATTAAAACAAACAGACAATTAAAACTTAACTGTTGGCACATTACTTGACAGATTAATAGCTTATGAAAAATAAGAAATAGGAGGAAGGAGTTCTGGAGCTAAGTTAAGCTAAAGTTGTTTACTTTGAACCAGACTAGGTGACACCGTTTCCCCCACACGAGCAGATTGCTGGGCTCCCGCACGTTCAAACACACCACGGCTCTTTACCTGTTGGAGGTTCGTCTCTTGGAGACAAGAGTGGAGAAGTTTGTGGACACACACGTGGATGGGTTTGTCCAGTGGCCGTCCAGTTGGACTTCAGCGTGAGTGTGCTGATTCACGATACGAGGAACTCGCCTCCCTCGGCAGGGACCAACGGTCGAGCGCACAGACTGACTTTTCAAAATAAAACTTTAGAAAACAAATTCTTCCAGAACAGTGACAGGATCACAGTAAGGCTTTGCTATGATCCTAGCGGAGACGTGGGTCGTTGACATATGACCGGGCCGACTCCAGCTTTCCCAGGGAAGAGAAACAGTTGCAAGTAGTTCTCCTCCAAAAACTAACCCAAAATGCCGGAAGTGCCCCTTAAGAAGGGGGTGTGACTTAGTCACATACTTCCTGCTGATTGGTTGTTGCACCCCTAGAGAGGGTGTGACTTTGCAAATGAGTGAGTTTGAGTGACAGATGATAGGGTAGACAAAACATAGAAAACATACGTGAGAAGATGCAGGTGCATGTGCACAAGTCAGTACTTTGTTTTGAGAACTGATTCATTGTTTTAGAAAGGACGGGAGACCGAAAGCAAGCTATGTCTAGCACTTTTCCTTTGAAACAAAAACAGTTCAAACAAATACGAAGGATTGTTCCTTCAACTTTCGACACTTATTCTGCCTAGAGCAGACAGTTCAAAGCATGATCATTCTGAGATGTTCTCTTAACTTTGTCATATTTAAAATATACCAGCTTGGTAAAATCATCATTGAAATGACAAAAATACTGTTTGATCAATTCTGAATTAACACACATTAAAGAGAAAGTTCAATCTGATTAATTAGTGTCCATTAATTCATAATAATTGTTAACCAATATAGAGTCCACTTGTCCTTGAGAAACTCCTTGAGAGTTTCAAGAAGGTGTAACACTGAGAGTTTCAGAGAGATGTGGAGAGGCCCATATCCCATACGGACATGAGAGTGCTGTATCCCTACAGTCCCCCTTTTTGGAAATCATCGCCTGTCCTTGGGGATGAGTTCCAACACGAAAGGATACCACCGAATGTCTCTGACCTCTATGTAATCCAGCAAGTGGAAAAAAAAAAAATCAAAAAGAAAGTTCAAAAATATATTCCCATAATGTTTTTGGAAATTCCATACTGTTCGTGGGTAATCCCTTTGCGGTAAGCTTTCAATCCTTTGGAAAACATAGTCTGTTAACCCATGGAAAACTGAGTCTGTGATCCCTTGGAAAACAAAGTCTTATAATCCACAACGGTAAATCCACAACGATGGGGGTTATTGATTTCATCAGCAAGAATGGAATTTAATCAGCATGTAGAGGGGATCCCTCGATTGAAGCAGAGGAGGCGGGCCTTGGATGAAGGTTGAAGACCAACGTTGGATCAGCAGGTCCCCACATCGAAGGTTGCAGGCTGGATGGCTTCCAGTCGGTGCCACCCTGGTTCAATGTGTCATGCAATTATGTGGTTTTAGGTGGGCTTATGATAGGGATTCTACATTAAGCCTTACCTATATGCACCTGGTATGTAAGCTATCATGGATTAGATCAGCTACAATTACCAATTAAGGGGTGGATCAATGCTGTAAAAATCAGAAATAGGGATCTATACTGTACCTATAGAAATGTGGAGGGCTTCTGTAACGAAGGCCTCTTCATTCAAACTATTCCTCCATTCATTATTTAGTGTAGGTTAAACTAAAATAAAAAAAATGAAATCTAGTTTGGTCTAAATGTCTGTTGTCTTTTAGACGAACGACGCAAGATTTGGTAATCCCTAAAAATTTTGAAGTCTATGGCGAGACTCATCAAAATGAATAGATCTAGAATAGAAACGATCGCATCGGTTCTACATAAATGATTGGGAGATCAGTGTAGATTATAGTACCTTAAGTAGTATTAATCTACAATGACTCTTCAAAGATTGAGATCTTTAACAAAATGAACAGCATGTTGGCATAGTTAAAATCCATTTAAGTCTTCAACTAATCAACAATCAAAACCTCTTTTGGCTGGGAGTGTTCAGAAAACAATAACAACTTCAATAACACAAAAGTAGCAATCAAGCAACTAAAAACAACGTTTCACTACGTCAAACTCACTCTGGTCGTCAGATTCCAACGTGTTACACACAAGAAAAACAGTTCTTAGCTTTATAACCGATGTCAATTAAATCCTGCAGATTTAAACGGTTGTTAAGGTTAGTTTTTGTTGTGGGTTTTATGCTTAGCGTGTCTAAGTTCTAGTTGGAACGGTTTCTTTTCGCAACTAGAATAGTTTAAACTGTTTAGTTTATTTACTATCCTGTGCTTGGACGACCTTATTTTCCCATGAAGTCTGTGAGTTTGCGGGCTCTTTGTCGTTTGTGGGGTTATTGAAATCTTTGTCCTTGACATGGGCATGGCCTAACATCACCCCCCTGTGGTCATGAGGGACCAAGCACACGGGTGTGGACGTCCGTCCATGGGCACGAGTTAGGATGCCATTGTTTAGTTTAAGCTGTTCGCGCAGTTTATGGGGAACCTTGTACAGGAACCTTATAGGTTTCGGCCAACGTACCTCTGTACGTTTACCTCTTTCTGCGTAATGCAGGTGTGTCACAACTGTCGGCGCCGTCGCAGGCGTGTCTCTGTTGTTGTGATGTATGTCATCCCACTTCATGAATGAAGAGGTGCTCTTTGAGTCTGTAAGAACTATGTCATCTTTGAGTAGTTCTAGATTCAAATGCTCTTGAACCAAGGTTTCATTGAAAGCTTGGCTGATAACTGAATTACCTGTCCCAGAGGACAGCACAGCGTTCTCGGTGCGTGATCCTTGGACCTCTACACCGTCCTCTACCCGTGGTAGGAAGTGTGAGTCTGCCCCCCTTTTGTTTAAGGAGGGGTCCTCAAAATCCGTAACAATGGAGCCCAAGTGACTGTCAGAGTGTTGTAGACTGTCACTTTGTGGGCTCAGATGTCCTTGAACCAAGACTTCACTGAAAGCTTGGCTGTTTGCCGAATTACCTGTCCCACAGGACAGTACAGCGTCAACGGTGTGGGACCCTTGGATCACCACACCCTCTTCTACCTGTGGTAGGAAGTGGTCAGGGAGTGCTGAAGGTGTCAGCTCGCAGAGGAGGTTCTCGTGTTGGTCCAACTGTTGAGTCTCCTCTGTCTCACCTGTAGTTGAAGGTTCACTTACCGGGTCTGCGGTCTCGGTTGGGGAATCCCATGTGACCTCAGCGGTACCTGTTGTTAGACAGTCAGTGTCCTGACCTTGAGGAGGTACCACGATTGGCAGTGGACTGCTCACTGTGGTCCACATCGTCTGATTGCCATAATTTATAATCGCCTCAAAGCGATTAATAAAATCTTGGCCAACCACAAATGGAGTCTGGAGTGAGTCAAGTTCAGACACATATACCGGGTGGTATAGTGTCATTTCGCCAATCTGCATGTGAACCATGGCTATTAGGGTTGTTCTCGTCTTTGCAAGGCCCTGCTGCTCACCATAAGTGTATTTCACAAAGGGTATTTGCCTGCCAACATCGTTAGCGGCGGTCCTTAGCTCCTCAAACAGTTTGGCTGACATGATAGACACGTCTGAGCCGCTAACCAGGAGCGCATCTTGCTCTAGGACCCCTTCCAATGTGAGTGGGAGGTAAGCTCTCTTAGCTTTACCCCTTCTTACAAAGTGACACAGAAACCGTTCAGGTTTTTCCACACGTTTCTGCGTACGTGTGACTCTGTCTGTGTAATCGTCGTCGCTGTCAGCATCATGATGGCTGTCTGCCTCATGACCTTCAGGATGCGGATCTTCAGCAATTTGTTTGCTGTCAGCATCTATGTCAGTGTCGACGTTGTTGTTGTCAACTGTGTGCACTGAGTTGTAGCAAAAGGCAGTGCTGCGCGTCGCTTCATCAGGATGAACAATGTTGTTTGTGTTATCATCAAGGACAACGTCACACGTTGTGTCAGCTTGGTCAACCACTGTAACATTCAAATCATTTGACAAACAAACCACAACCTCAGTCACGTCCTCGCGCGGAGGCGCCGTTTCCATAATCTGGAGCATGTGTGACTCATTGCATGTCTCGAGCTGTGCAGCTCGAGGGGCAGGGGCAGGAGGGTCGCTTCTCGGGGGCACATGTCGGGACAGACCACTTTTCAAAGGGTCACGGTTCCCAGACATCAACTTCTCTCGAAGTTCACCCACTGTGAGACCTAGGTGAGAACTCTTTTGGTTCGATCTGAACCATCTTGGTTCATCTAGAGAGCGAACACCCACCTTGTGTGGTTCTCTGCTCCTCTCAAGGTTTTCAACCTGAGGTGCAGGGGGTTCAGAACTCCTACAGCTCGTAGCACCATGCTGATGTATGTTATTATGAAAAACCTGTGACCTCTCGCACTTTGAAGGAGAGGGAACCTCTACTACTTCCTGCGAGTGGGATGTGACCTTTTGACCTGTACAACCCTCTGATGGTATCCTAGGTTGTATTTCGGCCTCAAAAACTGACGCAGCATATTGTCTTATCACTTCCATGGAATCTTTTTTGCAATCAACCTTGAAATGAACACATTTCATTTGAAAAGGCATAAGATTCATAATGAAAAGACGTTTAAACTCCATATTTTCCTCTAGTCCAGGAATAGTTTTGCCCCCGGAGTAGACCGAGATTAGCCTGTCGTAGAATGACAGGGGACTTTCCCACTTATCCTGACGGACGTTCCTAGCAGCTAAGTAATTAGCATACGATGAGGCAGATTCCCCCTTTTTGCGGCAAGCACGGGCAGGAATCCCAAGGCCCCCATCCATCCATCTAGGATAAACAGAACAAGAGGCCTCCTCAGGTGGTTCACCTGTTTGAACGTCCATCTTTGTACTGATGTTCTGTGAAAAATCAAGTAAAGCGGGTCTCATTTCGCAGCTTGCAAATATGCAAAGTGTATGAGCTGCTCAGAAAACATCCAAGATGTTAAATGAAATAAAAATCAGTGATGTCTAGTAATTTGTCGACCTGTGACAAGGTCAAACAAAAACGGCTGTCGTTGTGAGATTTTTGTGAAAATCAAAACAAAAGAAGCCCCATGTGTGTTATTTTAAACTTGCAGTTTAAAATAAAAATAAAAACAGACAGTTTGTTTTGCACAGAATCAATGATAAAAGTGTCAGATTTTATCAACAACAGACATGTCTGTATGAAATCTGTGTAACTGTCCTGCCATCAACATTTGATTATATGTGAAAATCAAATTAAAGTGTGCTGTGAGTACAATATTCTCAAAATGTTTCCCGTCTAAAACAGGAACAGTTAACATGTACACATTACAGGAAGACTGCGTCTTCTAATGTAACCAGCAGGGGTCACAGCGCTGGAAGTGAGTTTATCACAGCGACTGTAATTTCTCTATTTGACCGCTATAGAGGCGCTGTTATCACCAGCGAGCGAAGCTGCAGTTTTTTAGCCCACACAGACATCCAATACGGATGAAAAGCATTAATCAGACAGATCTAAAGCGTAACGTGATAAGCTCTAGAACCTAGGCTCACAAAAACGAAAGCATGTGAGCAAAATCGGTTGAACTGTGAAACCTTATAAACTGCGTTTAAAAGAAATAAGGTCGGTCCTCATAAAACCGGCAAAATCGGTGTCACGTGACCTGGTCACATGGCGATCGGCAGTCTTCAGAGCAACCGGCTCAATCCACCCATTAAAACCTCAAAAACACCGCGTTTAAACAGTCTTTTTAATGACAGTAATGGACAAACAAGCACGGAAACTCGTCTGGGACAAGTAGCTGAAGTGAAAATTGACGAGGAGCGGGGCTTCACCCACTGCGCATGCGTCAACACATACAGCGTAATCGACCAATCACAGCGAAGACAGAACTGTAGTTCTAAAACCCAAGTGTTCATGGGAAACTGTGTCTTCCAAACCTAACGCCACCCACTAGTGACGTGCCGTTCGAGCGGTGTGTTCACGGACCTGCGGTCGGTCGAACAAAAGCGTGGAACGGTCTTTTCAACGTTCTAAAACAGTCATAAATATCGCAAAACACCGCGGTTAAGCCAGTCTTCGACGATATCACGCGCATAGAACTCAAACAACACAAATAAACTGTCAGAAATGTGTACAAAAATGAATCTGACAATCAGAGTCTACAGAAACCAACGTTCTTGAACGCGACACACAATGGACCAATCACAGCGTTTTAAGCAGCCATCTTGTCTCGGTACCGTTTAGCATTATAGCTCGGCTCAAAGTACTGGACTCTCTTCCACAAAATAAACGTATTTTTACACCGCAGAAAATACTGTCAATGAGCTGAAACACAACCAAGCTAACCCTCACGCCCCCAGGGGAGGCAGCACTCTAACTGTGTACAACAACGGACTTTACGTCAAACGGAACCGGAATACATCCGGTCCCAGCGGAGTGGGTTTTCCCGAACCTCGGCAAACAACACGTTGTAACAGATTAGGTAAAATGGAGCAGCAAATGTGTGAAACAGACCTTCAACAATAAATCGCAGATGTAATAGAATGAAACAGGATCGTGACTCGGCGGTCACAACAATGAAAGATGCATGCAGCCTCGTGACACGTAATGAAACGTCTCACAAGCACAGACAAAACATTTATCACGCACCCGCTCCAAGCATACGCTCAAATGTGAATGAAAAATAATTCTAACGGGAAAATAATCCAGACAATGCCACAATTAGCAACTCCCGGACACTCACCAGCCAAAACTATTCTTATAAGCCCAAAACCAGGATGCAAACTAATGCCAACAAACACCGTTAACAAAAATAAGCTACAAAAACAACTTATCAATTTAATCTTTCAGCAGACCCGTACGCGGCCACCAATATGTAACAATATAGGAGTTATTAGTCAGTTTACTGACTTACCTATAGTTTAGACGTGCAGGTATGAGCAGACTTTTATCTGCACAAACTTGCCACCAAGTTCACGGGGTCTCAACTTTTTCAGAATAAATCAACAAATCTAACGATGTGATTAGCCAGTAATGTAACACTCACGCTTAGACTTCAATTTATGTTGGTCTACCAAAAAAATAGACCTTTTATTGAAACTATCACAAGAATTACATTAAACATTTGTATCGATATTAGCTCTGATTTAATAACTACGTTGACAAGAATTCAAATTAAAACAAACAGACAGTTGGACCTTTCTGTTGGCACATTACTTAAAGTTTACCATGATGAAAACAAACATATTAAATAGCTTATGAAAAATAAGAAATAGGAGGAAGGAGTTCTGGAGCTAAGTTAAGCTAAAGTTGTTTACTTTGAACCAGACTAGGTGACACCGTTTCCCCCACACGAGCAGATTGCTGGGCTCCCGCACGTTCAAACACACCACGGCTCTTTACCTGTTGGAGGTTCGTCTCTTGGAGACAAGAGTGGAGAAGTTTGTGGACACACACGTGGATGGGTTTGTCCAGTGGCCGTCCAGTTGGACTTCAGCGTGAGTGCTGATTCACGATACGAGGAACTCGCCTCCCTCGGCAGGGACCAACGGTCGAGCGCACAGACTGACTTTCAAAATAAAACTTTAGAAAACAAATTCTTCAGAAAGGAGAGTGAATGGATCAAAGTAAGGCTTTACTATGATCCCCGCTGAGACGTGGGTCGTTGACACCTGACCGGGACGTCTCCAGCTTTCAGAGAGGAGAGCAGGTTGACTCTTCGTTCTCCTCCAAACTCTAACTTCCAAATAGGAAGTGCCCATTATATGGGGGAGGTGGGGTCTTCCCACCTCCTCATCGGCTACAGGCTGGTTAACAAAATAAAAGATGGAAGAATGATCCCATAGGCAGAAAGTCTCTTGACGGACACCAGGAAAACTGTTTACATAACTCGGCCAGATGGCCTGCCTGTGAACACAGCTAATGTTATGTCTACTTTCACAGACAAAACAGAGAAGGAAGCTGAACAGCTAACAGTTTACCCTGAACTGTGTCTTAGCGACAGAGTCTTGCTTGCTTTTGCAGAAATAAAACCAGCAGAAGGTCAAAGCTCATGAAAGTAACAGATCATCATTAAAAATGACAAAAATATACTGTAGATCAATTCTGAATTAACACACATTAAAGAGAAAGTTCAATCTGATTAATTAGTGTCCATTAATTCATAATAATTGTAAAAATATATAAGTGTCCATCTGTCTCCTTGAGAGCTTCAAGAAGGTGTAACACTTAGAGTTTCAGAGAGATGTGGAGAGGTGTACTTGAAGGTCAAGACAGAGGCCTATATCACTACACCACCCATATTAGATGCCGACTCCAAGAGGACGGATTGTCCTCCACCGCACACCTGAGAGCGGCCTCCAATTCCTGGTTGGCCCGTTCAGCCTGACCATTAGACCGAGAGTGGTATCCAGAAGTCAAGCTGACAGAGTCCTCTAAGGAATTACAAAAGCTTTTCCATACCTGAGAAATGAATTGGGGTCCTCTGTCAGAAACTATGTCCGATGGGATGCCGTGAACCCTGAAAACCTGTTGAACCAACAGCTGGGCCGTTTCCAAGGCTGAAGGAAGCTGGGGTAGCGGAACGAAATGAGCTACCTTGGAGAACCTGTCAATGACAGTGAGAATAACAGTATGTCAATGTCAATTTTATTTATATAGCACGTAAAAACAACCGAAGCAGACCAAAGTGTTGTACAGTTAAAAAATAAAATAAAAACAACAGAGTAAAATGCATCTAGTGCCACTGAAACGTAATAAAGTTATCAGTAAATATACAACAATAAAATCTGCTCAAAATTTGTTCTCAGACTCTGCAAGGATTAAATGCCAAGTAAAACAGATGAGTCTTGAGCATAGCTTTAAAAGTCTCAACAGTCTGAGCGGTCTTTAAATTCTCAGGTAGACTGTTCCACAGCTTTGGAGCAGCAACCGCAATAGCCCGATCACCTCTGGATTTCAGTTTGGATCTGGGGACATCTAAGAGGAACTGGTTGGTAGACCGGAGTGCTCTTACAGGAGTGTAGATGTTGATAAGATCACATAAATATGACGGGGCCAGACCTATTAAGATTTTAAAAGCAAGCAATAAAATCTTAAAATCAATCCGAGAGTGGACAGGGAGCCAGTGAAGGGATGCCAGGACAGCGGTTATATGTTCATATTTTTTAGTTGAAGTTAAAAGACGAGCTGCTGCATTCTGGACAGATTGTAAGCGGTGCAAAGATGATTTGTCTAAACCAACATAGAGTGAATTACAATAGTCCAAGCGAGAGGTAATAAAAGCGTGAATCACCTTTTAAAGTTCTCTGAAAGAGAGACAAGACTTCACCTTGGCAATGAGTCTTAGCTGGAAGAAACCGGATTTAACTACAGCATTTATCTGTTTAATTTAACACTATCAAAAATAACTCCCAGATTCCTGACATTGGAGTGGCTGTATGAAGCCAAGGGGCCAAGAACATTTAGGGTGTTACATTTGCCAAAGCTGATGACTTCCGTTTTATTTTCATTTAGATTTAGAAAATTAAGTATTAACCAGATTTTAATGTCATTCAGACAGTCCAAGAGTGGATCCAGTGGGGTGACCCTGTCTGACTCAATTGGAAGATATAACGCCAAAATTACACTACATACGGTCCGCTCCGCTCCGCAGGTCGCAGCTGAGCGTCTCAAACTCCAATTTCCACTACCTCCACTCAGCTCAGGTACGCCTGCATGCGCCGCTCCTAGACGCATGCGCGGGATTTGCGGGATCGCGCGATAAATCAAGTGATAAATAAGTAAGTCAGAACAAAACAATTCATTCGGTGGAAGAAGGAGAACAACAGTAGAGACTGCTGCCTTGATCTTCTCTCGTAAATGAGCGACAGGACATGGTTTGAGCAACAGGAAGTGAGGTATTACATTTTCAGAATAAAATACTTTATTTATTTATTTATTGTATTGCGTTTGTAGTAGTGCATTAACAGAATAACCGAGTTTTCGACAGGTCGAGTGCTTTGACTTCTATCGAGGCTTTTTTGTCCAACTCGGGTACCCGTAGTGACGTCATCACGTGATAAAAACAGAGCGCGCGGTAGCTTTTAGCTTTTAGTAGACGCTACAAAATGGATTCCTTTGTGCGCACGGATCTATGAAGCTGGTCCAGTCTTGTCAAAAAGGTAAAACAGTTTATAATTTTATAAATTGCGCCACTCATTGAAACATCCTGTTGACGTTCTTTGCTTCAACACCGTAGTAGATTGTTGTGACAGCAGAGGGCAGTGTTTTATTGCAGGTCCCATATATAACACGGTTGAAACGGCTTCATCTCTCTCGTTTCACAAACAAAAAAACAAATATTCATCTCTCTAGAGCTATTAAAAATCTATAAACACAATCTCTAAAAGTAAACCTAAATTGCACAGCTGCAGGCGGTGGTACGGTGTGGCTGTGGCCCAATTTGTTTTTTAAGTTTCGGTTTTCATCGCCTTATACTTTCACTTTTAATATTATTAATATAACTAATAGTTTTGTTTTTCCTGTGACTTATGTGCAGTATGATAAATGATAGGAGCATAATAAATGCTCCCAATGCTTTGTTGGTCTTTTTTTTCTTTTTGTAAAGACGTTTTTAGGCATTTATATTTATTTATTTATTTTGCATCGTAAGACACTGTGACGTCATCGGCTACTCGAGCGTCGTTCGAGTTTTTTTATGTTAATGTCGAGGTTAAAAATTATGTACTCGTTCAACCCCTAGTTTGTAGGCATAGTCATAAATGATAGTTTGACAGCATTTTTGTACAAATAAATCCGTATAGAGCTAGGATTAGTCCGCCCGTGGTGATTTTATTTTGTAAATACGGAAGTTGTGCTCGTTCCTTTTCCTGTTGGTGCGACGTAATCTTCAAAAGTTGACTCCGCACAGCTCCGGCGTCCGGCAGAAATAGAAAAATTTCTAATTTTGACGGACTGCCGTCCGCTCTCCGCAGCTCCCCGCCGCCGTGCGGAGCCAGTGTAAACTCTGTCATTGATTATAATGGGTGCGTATTTGCTGCGGAGGTCGGACCGGAGCGGGGCGGAGCCGTAACGCATGTGGTGTAATTTTGGCGTTACTGTGTATCATCAGCAAAGCAGTGAAAAGGAATGTTGTGTTTTCTAAAAAAATGGATCCCAAAGGCAACATGTACAAATTAAAAAGCAGTGGACCTAAAATAGACCCTTGAGGGACTCCACAGATCAAAGGAGCTGGAGATGAAGAACAGTTCCCTAAATGAACCGAAAAACTCCTGTCAGTCAGGTAGGATCTAAACAATGATAAAACTGTGCCTTTGATACCGACCACGTGTTCCAGTCGTGACAGCAAGATGTTGTGGCCCACAGTATCAAAGGCAGCAGAAAGGTCTAAAAGCACTAAAACCTCAGATCTTCCTGCATCAACAGTTAAAAGAAGGTCATTAAAAACTCTTAAAAGGGCTGTTTCTGTGCTGTGGCTTGATTTAAAACCTGACTGGAATTTTTCACCAATGCTGTTGGCAGTTAAAAACCTCTTAAGTTGATTAAAAACAACTTTCTCTAAAATTTTTGACAGAAAAGGTAGTTTTGAAATAGGTCTATAATTTAAGAGCAGTGTTGTGTCGAGGTATTTCTTCTTTATGAGAAGCTGCACCACAGCATGTTTGAAAGAAGCTGAACGCAGCCAGATGACAGGGACATGTTAATCATGACAAGAACTAATGGTCCAAGTGTGCTAAAAACTTCATTAAACAGTCGAGAGGGAACACAGTCCAAAGGTGAATTAGAAGGATGCATGTGATCCACAATGTCCTTTAAAACAATTAAAGTCACCGGCTCAAACTGTTCAAAGGCAGCTGAGTGAAATATATTTCTATCAGTATTATATCGATTATGTTCTAAGATTTGTGTTCACATAAATCCTGCCATACAATGTGAAATAAATCGAAGACGGAACCTTTTTCTTCCGGGCTTGGTTTTCAATAGGGAAGAGTTTTTCAGTTAGACGTCTGCACAATACAACAGACACGGCCCTAGTGTGTTTACATTGAGCTGATAGCTGATTGGCAGAGAGGCTGGCTTCGTGGTGAGCGTAGGACGGTCCCACGAGGCGATGACGGCTCCCAGGGGTTTTTATGCACGAGCCAGCCTTCGAAGAGGTGTGTGTGTGGACTTTGTGATCAGCTAGAGGTCTGTTGTGAGCTGCAATTTTCTTCTTATATGTACAATAAACCTGCAAATAACGTGCACATTCGTTTCAGAGCTTAAAGCAGCGTTTCTCAAATAGTGGGGCGCGTCCTAGGCGTGTTTCAGCACGGCGCTATTATCTGCAACACACGTAGCATTAGCTTCTCGCTGCGGTCTCATGCAAGTATTCTCGTCTCATGTCCAAAGCTGTGTGTGCACAAGAAGAAGAAGAAAGCTGTGTGGACGTTGTTTCACGGAGATTGCTACGGACGTGCAGAGGAGCGCTCAGAGCCGCAACGGCAACACTTGTTTTTTTTTTCAACATGTCTAACTTGGTAACTGACTTGAAACAAAAAGCAAGAAGAGCAGCTTGTTGCAAACACCGCTAACTGCATAAAGCTTCATGAGGTGATTCAGAACGGTCCAGATCAATAACACAAGGTGTAGAAGTTTTTTTTTTTTTTTTTTTTTTTAACTCTTTATTTAACTTTTTACATTTTTACAATAACACAAATAACACACTGAGCTAGGGGCACTGATATTTGGTTTAAAAAAAGGAATGTCAATAATACAAGATGTTGTACACAGTTAGGTTTCCTTGATCTTGTAGGCCAGCCATTTAGACCAGCGTTTGTTGTAAGAGTGTCCTTTAATTTGTAGAAGATGTGTCAGTTTTTCCATCGAGTGAATTTCCTCTATGACTTCCCGCCAATTGTCCAGTTTGGGGGGAGGTTTCTTTAGCCAGTTCCGAGTAATAGCTTTTTTGCTTGCTATTGATAGGATCTTGAATAGGTATTCATCTTTTTTTTGAAGCACTTCTCCAGTCATCTGTCCCAGCAGGAAAGTTCTGGGGTCCTTTGGGATGACATATCCCAAAATACTCCCGATGGTTTGACAGACTCCATCCCAATAAGATGCCAGCTTTGGGCAGGACCAAAATATATGAGTGTGATTGACATTTTTATGACCACATAATCTCCAACATTGCTGTTCTTCTCCTCTATATCTGCTGGTAATTTGAGGTGTGATGAAGAACCTAGTTAAGCACTTCCACCCGAATTGTTTCCATCTTTTGGAACTGGTAGTTGTCTGTTGTGTTTCACACATTAAAAGCCAATCCTCCTCTGTAATTTTTACTCCCAGTTCCTTTTCCCATTTTGACTTAATGTACAAGGTATTATTTCCATTATGTTTCTGCAGCCCTTTATATAGTTTGGAAACAGTTTTACTTGGGAGGTGAGTATGAGCGTTTGTAAAGATTTGCACAATAGTATTACCTTCTGGAGGGACCCCTTTTTTTATTTTGTTATCGTAATAATGTCTTATTTGAAAATATTTAAATAAATCTCTGTTCTCAAGGTTATATTCCCTTTTCAGTTGTTCAAATGTTTTAAAGGTGTTACCATCTACAAACTGGCATAATGTTGTCAGTCCTCTATCTTTCCATCCCAAAAAGGAAGAGTCTAACTCTCCTGGTCGGAAGTCAGGGTTGCAAGAAGGCCACATCAGGAGACCAGTGACATCTGTCAATTTGTATTTGCCAACTACTTCTTTCCAGATTAACAATGCGTCTTCAACTATACGATTCCCATTTTCGTCTGAAACTATTTTGCCTCCCAGACGTGTTTGGGGTTGTACCCTGTCCTGGCTAAGTTCAATCTGTTTCCACCCTGTCTCCATTTCTGGGGAGCACCAGCAAACCATACCTCTTATTTGGGATGCGTAGTAGTATTGTTTCAAATTTGGAAGTGCCAGACCCCCCTGGTCTCTATTAATTTGGAGTGTTTTAAACTTTATCCTTGGTCTGGTCCCGGACCAAATAAATCTTGAGATCAGCCTATCCCAGGCCTGAAACTGTGCGTTTGGTATCCTAATAGGCAAAGATAAAAAAAGGTATAAAAAACGAGGGAGCAAATTCATCTTTACTATTTCCATTCTAGTTGTAAAATCCAGTATTAACCTTGCCCAGACTGTCAGATCTTTTTGTATGGTTTCAGTAAGTTTATCAAAGTTTAAACTGAATAGTTTGTCCAAATCTTGGGGAATAAAGACTCCTAGATATTTTAGTTTTTTGGCATCCCACTTAAGTCTGTATGTCTTTCTTATAAATTTATTAGGTGAGTAATTAATTGTCAAAACTTGTGTTTTTGTGATGTTTAGACTGTAACCTGACAGTTGACCAAATTCAACTAGAGCTGACATGAATTTGTGGAGCGTTATATCTGGGTTTTGGAGGTATGCGATTACATCATCTGCGAAAAGGCCAACTTTGTGTTCGGTATTTGCAAAACTAACACCCTTTATCTCATCGTTATCTCTAATGGCCTGTGCCAAGGGTTCAATGAAAATTGCAAAAAGTGCTGGACTTAGACAGCATCCCTGGCGGGTTCCTCTGTGTAGTTGGAAGCTATTCGTTAAATGCCCGTTAATTTTTATTCTGGCCCGTGGTTTATCATATAGTGATTGTATGCAGTTAACAAACTGATTATTAAAGCCCATACGTTCTAGTACCTTGTATAGAAAGGTCCAATTGACCCGGTCAAAAGCTTTTTCTGCATCTAGGCTAACTAGTGCAACGTTGAGGTCCTGCTTTTTGGCTTGAGTTATTATATGTAATGTTCGTCTTATGCTGTCTTGAGTTTGTCGGCCTTTGATGAATCCCGTCTGATCTTCATGTATTAAATCTGGTAGGTAGTGTTCCATTCTCCTAGAAATTATTGATGTAAAAATTTTATAGTCTACATTCAGAATTGAGATTGGGCGATATGACTCACAAT
>JBBPBX010071630.1:1591-13775 GCA_038048925.1 Garcialebias charrua | reverse complement strand
AATTTTAATCCAACTCTTTTTTTAATGACAAAATATTCCAATACTGGGACAAAGGAGTCATTTTATTAACAGTTGTGGAATAAAACCATTCAAGTGAGATTTTAAAATGGATTTCAGAGCTTTAGAAGTGACATTCTGTGGAAAAGTTATAAGCAATCAATATCTTACCTGTTGTAGATAGCTCTTTGAAGAACCTCAGTTTGGAGAATTAGTTTCATTGAGACTGGATTGACTAAAAAAGATTAAAGAGGATTGCTGCTCACCTAAAACTCCAGTTGCTAAAATTTTACAGTGGTTCATTCAAACGTTATTTATTAATCCTTACACTTCCATTAAATTAATTTAAAATGTTTATTTTTATGTTAAGGCAGCAGCTAGTTAATTTCTGGCATAGCTATGGCACCTCCATTTCTGCTGAGTCATTGCAAAAAAATTAATTAAAATAGCGTCAACGTAAAATACAAAACTAAAATTCTCAACTGTAGATGTTTTCGGACATTAGCCATCCACTTTAAGCTTAGCTTGTCTGATTTAGAAGTTTGCTTATTATTCTGGACCAAATTAAACCATATTTCTCCAATTCTAGGTTGTTGAAAAACTTATCTACAACAGGTAAGATATTAACCTTTCCACAAAACCCCAATTCAAAAGATCAGAGTTATCCCTTTAACAGAAGACAAAGTGTTTGTATGAGAAACTCACCGTAAATTTAGATTTGTTCTTGTAGCTGTGATGTAAATACAAGCTGAAGCAGTTTGCTCCTTTTTAAGGCAACGATACACATTTAGACCTTGTACCCGACCCATGACTTTTGTTTTTGTTTACATTTTCCCTTAGGCCTACATTGAAAAAAAAAAAAAAAAAAAAAGATAAAATATGACAGTGCTGACGGTCGACAAGTATTTCAGACAATCAAGTCTTAAGCACACTGTGATCCACAGCTGCCGTGTTTTGTTGTTGTTTTAATAATGGAAGAGCTGAAACTCCGTCATACCCACAAACACAAGCAAACCTTCACAACGTTACATTAAGACACTCAAATCAGAGACGAACACAAGAATTCTTAATGTTTTGAAGGCCACTAGTTGACATTTTAACCACTCCGCAATCAGATTTAAATAGAAGCAAATATATTACCCAAGTTGTTCCATAATCGTTTTAGCGTTATCACCAGAGGAGCCACATTAGCGCACAGGCTGGGGTCTGCTTGGAACTTGTTCTGCTCCTGATCTGACTGACTGGAAGCACAGCTTGATTCATTCCTTCGTCCTTACGCTGACCCCAACCAGAACCCCAAAGACATTTTCTCATTTAAACCCCAGTCCTCTCAGAGAAACGACAGCAATAAAGACTTCAAGGAAACGACAGCCGAAGTGGGACGCAGGAGGCGAAGAGTTGCCCTCTCTCTCTTGTTTCCTCTCAAGACAGCAGTGACCGTCCGGGGGGATCTCTTAGAACAGAGAGCGGCTGGAGGGAAGCAGCCATCCAAGAAGAAGGGGTCGGTGTGATGGTCGTCCGGTGCCGAGGTCAATATATTTCCTGGCATCCCTCCCAGCTGCCGAGCTCCTTGGCCTCCCAGTAGCCTCCCTTATAGATATGAACGTGCTCACCTGTGAACTGGTCCTGGCAGAGATCGAACCACCGTGCTTTGTGGTTGTCGTGAGGCGCACCTGAAAGAGAGACGACTTGTGAGAACGCGTAAAGAAGAAAATCGAACAAACGTGAGCTCGGGACCAGGAAGTGGGAGTCGAGGAGATTAAAGAGGGATACTTGCTTTTGAGGGAGTGATCAGCAAAAGCCTGAAAGAGAGACGACTTGTGAGAACGCGTAAAGAAGAAAATCGAACAAACGTGAGCTCGGGACCAGGAAGTGGGAGTCGAGGAGATTAAAGAGGGATACTTGCTTTTGAGGGAGTGATCAGCAAAAGAGTCCTCATCGACAGCTTTTAGAAGAGAAAAGGTTTGAATAACAGATTTGTTTCCCCCCTTGATTATTCCCCGAGAACGGTAGACAGGAGTATAGAAGAAACACGTTTGGCTCTTACCGTCGTCTGATTGGCTGGGGGCGCGTTGGCCCGCGGCCTCCCGCTCCCGCTCGCGACGAGCGCTGCGCTGCTTCTCCTCCAGACGCTGCTTTTCGCCGTTGGCTTCTTCCCAGCGGCCGTCCTCCATCAGGCGCTGGTCAGGCCGGCGCCGGCTGTCGGTGGGCGCCACGCCCTCCTCGAACTCGTTCAGGGTCAGGGCCAGAGCCGTGAAGAAGTACATGTTTTCTGCTCCGTCGCTGTACGGGCAGAGATGAGGAGAAACGACACCGCGGGTCAGTGGTTCTGTTAGCATGATGCTAACTGCTGATGTTTTGTTTTTATTTTTAGGGTTTTACGATTCGTGGATGTTTAGGGCAGTGTTTCCTGTACCATTATACAAGCGGGGCGCCCTGTCAACAGAACCGAACCAAGCGCCCCGCCTACCAAACCAAACTGTGCGCACCCCCTTCCCCTCGTCGGCACTGACGTATCGCAAAGGTAGCAGCGCGCAATACAGGTGTGCTAGCTAAAAAGCTAAAGGCAGTGCTCATGCTGCCTCTTCCCTCACAGTGAACAGCCCCCACCACCACCACCCTCTCGAAAACTGTTGGTACAAACATAACACAGCTCAGACGTGGGTCCGTCTTACCCCCTCATCGACAAAAAACACGGACAAGATAAGCGCCCCGCCATGGACAGTTATCTAGGAGAAACACTGTTTAGGGCAAATTGTAACCACTTTGAAACTTAGAATGACTTGCAAATAGGGCTGGGCCATATCATATCATTCACGATAATACCGGTAAAAATAGCTTGCCCGGGCAAAAAAGTTATATCATGATATGCTAATTTCATGACGTAATACGTCAGGGCGCCCCGCCCCCTACAACCAAGCGCTTCGAAGTCGAGCAAACCTAACTGCGCACCTCCCCTCCACCTGTCTGTGTAACGCTAGCTAAAAAGCTAAAAACAAACAACGCGCGCGTCTCTGCTTCTCTCCATCCAGCTGTAAACTGCAGATACAGAGAGCTCGTCCCCCCCCTCGCCCCCACCCCGCTCTGAGCTGCCGCTACTGTGTCCCCTCTGTCTGTACAAACACGCGCGGCTCAATTGTCTCGAGTTCCACAGTCGGTCCACAGACCGAGGCAGGTGATAAAGACAGATCAGTCAGATAAATGAATCATTCCTGCATGAATAGATGAAGCTGAAACACCACAAGCTTGAGGGTCAGCTGATCACCTTGTTACATTTTCTGGAAGTTATACTTCATTTAAAGACAACATATTTTGTTGTACGGTAAGTTTCATTTATGCCCAACAGATATTAAGCTTCATTTTATATTTAGTTGTTTTGGGAAACTACACCTGCACTTTAGTTTTAATATATATTTTTTATATATATACTTGGAGACTGAATACTTTACTAAATAAAGTAATTTCAGTAAAATTACCCCTTGTTGTTTGTTAAAAATTTATATAATACTGCAAAGCAACATGTTAAGTTAATTTTGTCAAATAAATAAATTAGATTTCTGTTGTTTTTTTTTTGTTATATCACAAAATTTATTGTTATCGTGATAATGCTCTGAAATATCACAATATCATTTTTGAGCCATATCGCCCACCCCTACTTGCAAAGATAAAAACTGTTAGCTCAGTACGTCAACGTTCTGGTATTTGATTAGCGCTGAGACACTTTTTGAGGTTCAGTTCAATACAAAACAGAATTTTTTAACATTTTGCTTTTCCAAGAAAATTCAGTCTGCCAGGACAGAACGATCGACAACACCAAGGAATAAACGCAAAGCTCAGATGTCCTGGGAGGTAAAATGAAATCTTCATATGTGGCGTGGCTAAAATACGGGAGGCTGTGCGTAACTGTTACAGTGCCTATAAAAGTACAGTAGTCCCTCACTTATCGCGGGAGTTACGTTCCAGACACTCCTGTGATAGGTGAAAATCTGTGAAGTGGGGACGTTATATTTATTTTAGTATTTATAATCTTTTCCCACACTCATGCAATGTGTTAATAATGTTCTCAGCTCTCTGAACGCTCTAAAAGAGCACAGCGATAAGAGAGCAGACAGACTGATGCTGATGGTTACTGAGCCCTAAGGGCGCACTGGCCATCGAGAGCACCGGGACATTTCCTGGTGACCTGGCCCACTCAGTGATTGCCAAGGGAGACAAAAGGCTCAGTTCAGGTCACACTTGATTATTTTTAATAAACAATCCTTGCCACTCATGCGGCTCACTCAGGTACAATACAGACTGCCCTCTCCTTTCTTTTTCTGAGGCTGTTTGTTGCACACCCACCTGTTGAGAGTATCTAGGACACAATGGGGAAAGACAGACCCCACCCTGCCCCCTCCTTTCTCTTTCTCTGCCTCAGAAAGAGAAAGGAGGGGGCGGGGGGATCTGTCTTATACCTGAGTGAGCCACACTCAGCCACTGTGTCTTTTTTTTTTATTGATTCACTCTCAATCAGCAGGCGGCTGTGGCTGAGTGGTTAGAGCAGTCATCATCCAATGCAAGAGTTGGGGGGGTTCAAATCCACCAGCAGTCACATGCCGAAGTGTCCCTGGGCAAGCCACTGAACCCCTCATTGCCTCTGATGTGTGTCCCATCGGTGTATGGATGTGATAAAGCACTGATTAGTCTCTTTAGAATGATTTGTTCAATTATCTTTGTAGAGATGGAGTAGAGTGTTGCATGAATGAGTAAATGAGGGCACAGATTGTAGCGTAAAGTGCTTTAAGTATAGAAAGGCGCTATAGAAATACAGTCCATTTACCATTTACTCTTATTTTTCCACCTAAGCATTTTCTCCGATATTCTACATTTGTTTATCTGATCTGGGGAGGATGCCGGTCAGACCTGGCAGACCCAAACGTATTGTGAGGGTCTGCTGGGAACGTCTGGCAGAGTCTCCCGTAAGACGGAGCTTTAACTCCCACCTCCGGGAGAGCTTTGAACACGTTCCGAGGGAGGCGGGGGACATGGAGTCCGAGTGGGCCGTGTTCCGCGCCTCTATTGTCGAGGCAGCTTATCGGAGCTGTGGCCGCAAGGTTGTTGGTGCCTGTCGTGGTGGCAACCCTCGAACCCGGTGGTGGACACCGGCAGTGAGGGATGCTGTCAGGCTGAAGAAGGAGTCCTATTGGGCCTTTTTGGCTTGTGGGACCCCGGAAGCAGCTGATAGGTACCGGCAGTCCAAGCGGCATGCGGCTCGGGTGGTTGCTGAGGCAAAAACTCGGGCGTGGGAGGAGTTCGGAGAGGCCATGGAGAATGACTTCCGTACGGCTTCGAGGCGATTCTGGTCCACCATCCGGCGTCTCAGGGGGGGAAAGAGGTACGCGACCAACACCATTTATGGTGGGGGTGGCGTGCTGCTGACCTCAACTCGGGATGTTGTGAGTCGGTGGGCGGAATACTTCGAAGACCTCCTCAATCCTACTGGCACGTCTTCCACTGAGGAAGCGGAGCCTGGGGACTTTGGGTCGGGTTCTCCGATCTCTGGTGCTGAGGTCGCCGAGGTGGTTAAAAAGCTCCGCGGTGGCAAGGCTCCGGGGGTGGATGAGATTCGCCCGGAGTTCCTTAGGGCTCTGGATGTTGTAGGGTTGTGTTGGCTTACGCGACTCTGCAATATCGCGTGGACATCGGGGGCAGTTCCCTTGGATTGGCAGACTGGGGTGGTGGTTCCCCTATTCAAAAAGGGGGACCGTAGGGTGTGTTCCAACTATAGGGGGATCACACTCTTAAGCCTCCCTGGTAAGGTCTATTCAGGGGTTCTGGAGAGGAGGGTCCGTCGGATAGTCGAACCTCGGATTCAGGAGGAGCAGTGTGGTTTTCGTGCTGGTCGTGGAACACTGGACCAGCTCTACACCCTCAACAGGGTCCTGGAGGGTGCGTGGGAGTTTGCCCAACCAGTTTACATGTGCTTTGTGGACTTGGAGAAGGCATTCGACCGCGTCCCTCGGGGGGTTCTGTGGGGGGTACTCCGGGAGTATGGGGTACCAGGCCCTTTGATAAGGGCTGTTAGGTCCCTGTACGACCGGTGTCAGAGCTTGGTCCGCATTGCCGGCAGTAAGTCAGGCTCGTTTCCGGTGAGAGTTGGACTCCGCCAAGGTTGCCCTTTGTCACCGATTCTGTTCATAACTTTTATGGACAGAATTTCTAGGCGCAGCCAAGGTGTTGAGAGGATCCGTTTTGGTGACCTTAGAATCGCTTCTCTGTTTTTTGCAGATGATGTGGTCCTACTGGCTTCATCAGTTCGTGATTTACAACTTTCACTGGAGCGGTTTGCAGCCGAGTGTGATGCGGCCGGGATGAGGATCAGTTCCTCCAAATCCGAGGCCATGGTCTTGAGCCGGAAAAGGGTAGCATGCCCTCTCCGGGTCGGGGAGGAGGTCCTGCCCCAAGTGGAGGAGTTTAAGTATCTCGGGATCTTGTTCACGAATGAGGGAAAACTGGAGCGTGAGATCGATAGGCGGATAGGTGCAGCGTCCGCAGTGAAGCGGGCGCTGTACCGGTCTGTCGTGGTGAAGAGAGAGCTGAGTCAAAAGGCAAAGCTCTCAATTTACCGATCGATCTACGTTCCCACCCTCATCTATGGTCATGAGCTTTGGGTTATGACCGAAAGAACAAGATCTCGGATACAAGCGGCTGAAATGAGTTTTCTCCGCAGGGTGGCTGGACTCTCCCTTAGAGATAGGGTGAGAAGCTCAGTCATCCGGGAGGGACTCGGAGTAGAGCCGCTGCTTCTCCACATCGAGAGGAGCCAGTTGAGGTGGCTCGGGCATCTGGTTAGGATGCCTCCTGGACGCCTCCCTGGTGAGGTGTTCCGGGCATGTCCCACCGGGAGGAGACCCAGAGGAAGACCCAGGACGCGCTGGAGGGACTATGTTTCTCGGCTGGCCTGGGAACGCCTTGGGATTCCCCCAGAGGAGCTGCTCCAAGTGGCTGGGGAGAGGGAAGTCTGGGCCTCCCTACTTAGGCTGCTACCATACCTGTCAAGTTTTGGATTTAAAAATAAGGGAAATTTTCTGCCGGGTACGCCGAGCCATCCCACTAGCCCAGGGATCTGCAACCTTTATGATCAAAAGAGCCATTTCTGGCCCTTTGTTCACTAAATTAAACGTTTCCGGAGCCACAATACCTGCTACAACTGGGATTCTCAACTGGTGGCCCACAGACCACTTTAAGTTTGTTAAAGGACAATTTTCTGACCTGTAGTTTTCTGGCCATTGTAAAGCTGAAAATATCTAATGATTTGTTGATATTTTTACATTTTAGACTAAAAAAGACCAGATTATCATAAAGAAGGAAAAATAATGTGATCTTTCCCAATTAAAAAATAAAATAATAAACTATGCAGGTCTAGGTAAATTATTTTAATTGTGGAAAAATTAAATATCCTACTTCGAATAAATAAAGTTAACTTATGTTTTACTCCTTCTATTAGTTCTAGTATTCACACATTTGCAAAGGAAATGACAGGAAAAACTGCTAAAACTAGCCCTTTTTGTTGTTATAAGAACAAATAAAATTCAGTTTAAAGTTAGTTTTGATCAAAGCTTGGAAGAGCCACTGCTGAGGGACCAAAGAGCTGCATGTGGCTCCAGAGCCTCAGGTTGCAGACCCCTGCAAAGTCCAGGACCCCTTACATTTTAAGACAGGTTTACAAGAAATCTAAAATAACTACCTATCAGCCTCTTTCAAACCAGTTATGTGATCACAATCTGACAGGCTTACCTTTGTGCTTGACGGATTTTTCATGCTGACGGACATCGTTCCTTCCCCCATGAGAGAGAGACACTAAAGTCGCAGTTACAAATCTTAAAAAACGCGTAATAAACTTTAGGAAAGTAAATTCGCTGTCCCATTTTTCAACATATTTACACGAAGTCTTAACTTTTTTGGCAGGGACGCGTCCTCTCTCGTTACTTCTCGTTACATCCATCTGTGTTTTTCCGGGTTTGTTCTCGCGCCACCAGCCCTAACATCGCGAGAACTGCCACCGAGGCGACTGCAGGTGGCAGTTCTCGCGAGACTAGTGACAGAGGCACCGGAATGTGTTTTTTTTTTTTTTTTATAATATTATAATACGGGAGATTTCCGGGAAAATAATAATTCGGGATCACGACGGGAAAGAGGGGTAAAATACGGTAGTTTCCCGGCCAAAACGGGAGACTTGACAGATATGGCTGCTACACCCGCGACCCGACCCCGGATAAGCGGAAGAAGATGGATGGATGGATGGATGTTTATCTGATCCGTTCATCCCTGTTCCCGGAGCAGTATCGATGGGGAAAGACGGAGCCCACCCCTGCCTCCTCCTTTCTCTTTCTGAGGCTGTCTTTCAAAGCAGAGAAAAAGAAAGTAGAGGGTGGGGTCTGTCTTTCCCCATCACCAATCATGTGTTGTGTACGATCTTACGTTGAAAACCTGCGAAAGAACGAGACCACAAAAGTCAAACCGCAAAGTATCGAGGGCCTACTATATTCACTCAGAGATGATCTGAGATGATTAGTGCCATAAATCAGACAGTCATGACAATATAAATGGGTCTTTTTGACAAAGGATAGTTTTTAAAAGCCTTCTTTAGCATCAGTGTGAAATCATATTTCTATAGCGTAAATAACAATTATATGTAAAACAAGTCATAGCATACATATTCATCCCACCCCAATAAAAATACAAATGGCTGTCCTAAGTCAACTTAGAGAAAAAGTTAATAAAGTACGGAGAGTTGATGCAAAGGATTTTCAAGCATCACCCAGGAGTTCTGTTAAATCTAACATCAGGAAACGGAAGGAACCTGGAGCATGTACCTCCTTCCCCTCACTACAGGACTTGCACAGCAACCGCCTCACTCGAAAGCCCTCTGCATGGCAGGTGATCCCACACACCCACTACACAGCTGCTTCAGCCTGCTGCCATCAGGGAGGAGACTGAGGAGTCTCCAGGCTCGAACCAGCAGACTGAGAGACAGCTCTGTTCATCAGGCAGTCAGGATGCTAAACACTCTGCCTGCTCTGCCTCCCCTCCCACTTGTACTGCCTTAACACTAAAAACTTTCACACATTACCACACAACACAAAGATTTTAACACTGGACTCTGTGTCATCAAAACGGGTTATTCACTCAACTCACGGTCATGTGCTCATTCAGTTTGCACTACTTCTTATATTTGCACTAATGTTTGTATTACATTACTGCCTATAGTCATACTACTGTTTACATTTACTGTTTACATTTATTACTACTGTTTACATTTATTACTACTGTTTACATTCATTACTACTGTTTACATTCATTACTACTGTTTACATTTATTACTACCGGTACTGTTTACATTTACACTACTTTTTATATCTACACTACTGCTGATATATATACTATATTTACTAGCCTTATTGCATATGCCACTTTACCTCTACAGGTATACCATTACCAACTACCTCATACATATACTGTGTACCTAAACTTTATATGCTGCTTTGTCACTCTATTACAAATGTCGATGCCAGAACTTTCATTTTATTTTATAGATATACTTTTTACACTTTTATACTACTATGCAAAAAACTCAGGACAGTATTACACTTTTTATTATTTCATTTTATGCTTATGTTTATTAAATGTTTAGTGTTTTAGTGTTGGTCACTAAGATTCATAACTGGTTGTGATTATCGTACCCACCACTGCACCCTGTATTCACTGGTTAACTGGACATCATTAACCTCACGCAGACTCTTCCACTGGTACATTTTCATCTTTAAATCACTTCTTGGTCTGCTGCCCTCATACATCTCCTCCTACATGTCTTTGCGTGAGTGCAGCTACAGTGTGCGCTCTCAGGACATGATTACCTGCAGTGTTCCGTCAGTGAGGACTGAACTTGGAAAAAGGGCCTTCTCCTACTCCGCTCCTGCTTCATGGAATATCTTACAAAAAGATCTGAAGCTCTCGACCTTGACTTCTCTAAATGGTTTTCAGAATCTGTTGGAATCCTGGCAAAAACCAATGCAGATTTGTTCCTGTCTTTGATTTTATACGTCTACCTTATAATGTTTTGCTAGTTTTTTGATACTTTGTTAAAAAAAAAAAAAAAATTCTTTTGTTTTTTTCTCTCTTTTGTTTTCTATTGTTTATTGTTTGTTTGTTTATTGTTTAAGGAAATTCTACCACTGCTGTTCATTGTTCTTTAGTTTTAGCAGGTCGCTTTCGTAAATGAGCCCATGAGGTTCAAAAGATTTACCTGACTAAATAAAGGTTGAATGAATGGTGTAACCTTTCATACTACTACTATGCAAAAACTACTATGCAAAAACTCAGGACAGTACTGTATTACACCTTTATTATTCCATTTTATGCTTATGTTTATTAAATGTTTTAGTGTTTTAGTGTTTAAATGGTTACTGTTGCACCGAGGGACTGAGAGAAATGCAATTTCAATCCTGTGTATGTCCTGTACATATTGCAGTTTTGACAATAAAGTTGACTTTGACTTTTGACTTTGTACCAGGAACAGGTAGCTCTCACAAACAGAGAGAGCATGCAAGAAGGAGAATACTGATAGAGGCCACCAACACCTGTGCGCTCTCTGAAGGAGCAACAGGTGAGGTGGAGCGGTGTTCACCGTGTAGGCTTTGCAGTAACAACACTTACGGTAGAGGGTTTCTCTTCCACAGTTCTCTGGCTTTGAGGGTTTGATAAACCGTCTTATGTTTGCCCTCGGTGCCGTTCTCTCCTCCTCGGCTGCTCTGCATCACCCGGGAAAACTCCATCTTCTCGTCCCACGTGCCTGACAGCACGTAGTGGGCCTTTCCATCCTTGTCCGTCACCACACCCGTCACCTACAAACACCAAAGACATAAAAGTTAAATTTTAACAAGGAAGGCCTTAAGAGAAAATTTAATAGGGTCTTTCTAACCTTTCTGGCTACGTCTCTGGAGAAGTAGCTGTACGGAGCAAACTTTAGGTGGCAGCGATCTCCTGTGGTGTGGTTCACGACATCGATCTCCCCAGACTGAAAGGGAAACAGAAATCCCCGTCAATAATTCGAACAGGTTTATTTGATAACTATTAGTACTTTCATGACAGATATGTCATAAGGCCGAACATTCACGGGTTTGGTATCACATCTATAAGCTGTTGAATCATGGGGTGGACGTAGGTTTTCCATGCACAGGTTTTCCATTTTGGCTTTGTTTTGTTCATGAACTAACAACGTGACGTCCTGATGTGTAAAAGACGCTTACAGGGGTGCTGGTTTGAAAACTTGATGTTTATTGGTCTGAAGTGACGTCTTCTGGGATTTCAGCTTTAAAAAGGGGAATCCCCAAGCTTCACAATGTCAAACATTATACGAAGGGATTTCCCAGTGTTACGTGAGCCGGCAGAGAAGAAAAAGGTCAAATTCAAAGGATGAGATTTTAAATGATTTATAAAAACAAATCGGTTAGAAAACTTGGAATAAAAGGTAGATTACTTAGATGATAAGCCATTTTAAACAGAGATGGCTAGATTGCGTCTTTATGGACTCCAATGTTTTCAAGTTGGTTTGTTTTTTCCACTACAGCTTGAGTTCATTCAGACTCATTTTGCCACCATAGGTCACATATTTGTACTGATGCAGACAGATGTATTTTGCTGCTACGTGAAGAATATAACAAGCAGGTCAACGTGTCCCCCATTGATGAAGGATTTTAATAGTGAATGTCTATTGGCAAGATGAATTGAATGCAAGTAAACCATAATGTTTTGGTTGCAAGGCACTCTTTTTTTCTTATCCAAGGCAGTGCAGAGTCTACCACCACAAGGTGCAATGGCGGAGCCAGAGAGTAGTCAATGGTGGCCTTGGCCCCCATAGATAAATCTTTGGCCACCCTGATAATTTGGGTAAACCATGCTTTTATAAAATACAAAAGCTAGAAATCATAGTTTACTTAAATTATAGGGATGACTGTGTTACATATATATGGTGGTGGCCATCTTGGATATTGAAATGGCAACCCAATTTTCAATAATGACCTTTCTTGCACCTCGATGCAGCCACACACCAAAATGGAAGTCGGTTCCTCATTTATTTTCCAAGTTATGCAGCTCACAAGATGAACCACGCGAATGAACGTATTTCCAAGTCGCCTATTCACTCCGT